>JARKHS020036145.1:0-34958 GCA_030143305.2 Amblyomma americanum | reverse complement strand
GTGCGCAGGAGGGCCACGTCGGCGCAGCATGTCGCACGCCGCGGTGCTCGCGTTGCGAGGCCTTCGGCCACGACACGGTCGGGTGTCGGGTGTCGGGCGATGTGCAGGCGGTGCGGCGGGCCGCACGCGGCGGCGGATTGCCTGCGGCCGCGTTCGTACGCTGATGCGGCCGCCGCAAGGGGACCCGGGGCTCCCCGACCTGGGCCGCCCAAGGGACCTGGAGATGACACCTTGCGACGCCCCGCCGAGCGGCGGCCGGCTGACACCCCTCGGGAGGGCCAGGCCGCAGGCTCCCCCGTCGACACCCCCGGGGAGGACCAGGCCGCGTACCCTCCGCTCGCCACCCCCACGTGCCACCCCAGCGTGGACCCCACCGTTGACGCGCCGCCAGAGAGCTTCTCGGAGCTTTTCTCCTTTCACTCCCCTTCGCCCCCGGCCGCCATCTCTGATGCAACGGGCGCCTTCTCGGCGGAGCCGCTCGCATCTTTCGGCTCGGAGGACGACTCGAGCCAGGACTCTGAGTCCACCTCGTCCCAGACGGATCAGGACGGGCCTTCCGTGAGCGGTGCAGTGTTGCGCCTGACGGGGGACCTGACCTGCGAGCAGCGCCAAGCCCCCTCCACCTCGGTACACCAAGCCCTGCCCTGTCATGCGCCCCGCCCCCAGCCCAAGGGAGAGGAGACGCAACCAGCCGGTGGTGGCTTGTCGCCAACACCGGTCGCTACTTCGGCGGCGTCGAGTGGAACGCTGAGTCACCACGTGACGGTCAGTCTGCCGCTCGATCTACGAGCAGTGGCCGAAATGGACACAGGAAAGCTAGCGGGGAAGCACGCGAGGGAAGCGGATGATAATTCCGATGGCGCTGTCTCGCCCCAGGCAAAAAAGTCTGCCCAAGCTCCGCTCTTGGCGGGGCTCCATAAAAGAGTACTGTCACCGTCGACGCTCTGTATCACAATAATGGCGTTAGTGCACCTTCTCTCTCTGAATGTTCAGGGATTTAGGTCGCCGGACAAGCAGAGAGAGGTGATGCACTTCGCCCGAGCGCAGGGCGTCGACATCCTGTTTTTACAGGAAACTAACCTACGTTACCCACGCGAGGTCTCCGATTTTAAGTCCAGGTTTTGTGTTCATGCTTTTTTTTTGTTAACTACTTCTGTGTCGTGCGGTGTTGGTGTGGTTTTTGTTAACAGCTCTTTTCGCTCTGGCGCGCACTGCATTTACGGCATTGACGGTCGCACACTTGCGGTGGATTTTTATTTGGGTAGCAGGCGTGTCAGGGCGGTAGTGGTCTATGCACCAGCCCGCCGTTCTGATTCGTCTAGTTTCTTTCATTTCTTAGATTCTTTTTGTTGGACTGTTATCCTTGTTTTCTAGTCGGCGATTTCAATTGTGTTTTAGATCCCGTTCGTGATGTTCGCGGTCCAGGCCAGGGGCGACCCTACGCCGGGGCACGGTCACTGCGGGATATTTGTATTCAATTTTCTTTGACTGACGCGTGGGTACAACTACATGGTGACAGTTTTGGTGCTACCTGGGAGAGCGGCCGGTCAGCTAGTCGTCTCGACAAATTCCTGTTTCCTCGCGAGTTGGATTGTTGTGTGGTATCGTGTGACGTGCTCGCGTTTCCCCCGGGCGCCCCACGTATTAGCGACCATCGACCTCTGTCAGCAATACTCGACATGGGCGGTGGCGCCCCCCGTGTCGACGCGTGGCGTATGGATCCATGTCTGCTGACAGATTGGTCGAGCGTGACTTCTTTTGAACAGGCATTGGAAGGCCCGGTTGGAGACATTGCAAGTGCCAACACCTGGGATGACCTCAAATCGACATGACGGGCGCTTTTCGTTAGCGAAAGGCGACAGCGCAGGAGGCGTATCTCGGAGGAGATAAACACAACCCTTGCCCGTATTCGCATTGTGCAGCGCGGCGCGCCGCTTACCTTTGCCATGCGCGATTACCTCGCACTTTTAAAAGCGCGCTATCACATGCTTCTACGCCAGTCCTCGCGAGCCGCAAGTCAGGCATTAGTGCAGGGTAGACCTGTGTCTGATCCAACAGTGCTGCGGCAGGTGCGCACAGGTAGTCTTGATGAGACACGACAGGTTCGCGTGGAGGAGGTCGTTTTGCCGGACGGTTCCAGGAGCAGCAGCGCGGCTGTCATCTCTGCCGTTTTTAAGCATCACTTCTCCCAGCTGTTTGTTTCTGAGGCCGCACGGTGGGACGCCGCCTCCTTCACGGTCGCTTTACGCAGTTTTCTCGGCCAGCTGCCGCAGGTGCCGAGCGATGTCTGCACACAGCTCGGCGCTCCGGTGAGCTCAGAGGAACTCTTTGCCACAGTTAAAGGCATGAACGCTGCCTCAGCTCCAGGCCCTGACGGCATTCCCATTAGCTTTTATGCGCGGCTTTACACCGTTCTGGAGAAACACCTTCTCCAGATGGTGAACGCCTTCGTCAGGGACGGCGAGAGGCCGGAGTCCTTCAGAGAGAGCCGTATTGTGCTCATCCTTAAGCCTGGCGGGAGCCCATCTGATCCGCAGGCGTGGCGCCCGATCACACTGCTTAATGCAGATTACAAGATTGTGGCGTCACTGCTGGCTAAAAGGTTGAGTACGGTTTTAGCGGAGCTTATAAGCCCTGCACAGACATGCAGTGTGCCCGGACGATCGGTGTTCTCGTCTCTCGCACTAACGCGTGACTTGTTCACGTTCACCTCGAGAACGGGAATACCGGGTTGTTTCTTCTCACTTGATCAGGCTAAAGCCTTTGACCGAGTTGAGCACCGCTACCTTTTTGGAGTTCTCGGGGCTTTCGGCTTTCCGTCCGAGTTCGTGGCGCGGTTAGCACAGTTGTACTCCGGCCTTACAGCTCGGTTGTTTTTTAACGGTTCGTTGAGCGACCACTTCAATATCGAGCGCGGCATACGACAGGGTTGTCCCATGTCGCCTTTGCTATTCGTGTTGTGTTTAGACCCACTCCTGCGGCGCGTAACTGAGTGTCCATCGGTGCGCGGGTTTCCTTTGCCTGGCCAAGGTCAGGTGAAGGTGTCCGCGTACGCTGACGACGTGTCCCTGTTTTTGCGAGACGAGGACAGCTACGCAGCGTTCTTACGGCTTTTTGCGTGTTACAGCGAGCTGTCCGGCGCCCTGCTTAACAGGGGCAAGAGCAAAGCTCTGCGCTTTGGCGCTTTTACGTCAGACCTGCTGGGCGACGTTGAGTGGGTCTCGGCGGTCAAGGTCCTTGGCGTCGTGTTCCTCTCCTCAGGAGAGGTAGCTCGCGAGTCGTGGTCGCAGTTAAGAACGACCGCAGAGCGACGTCTCGCAGTGGCAGCGCGTTTTCGCTTGTCGCTATCTGAGCGCGCTTTTGTAATCAGATCTTCTGTGTGCGCGCCACTCTTCTACGCAGCTCGCGTCGCCTGTCCGCCGCGCACATTCATGCGTCGTTTGGTCACACTTTGTGGCGCTTTTTTCTGGGCGGGAAAGACGGAGACCGTCGCTCGCGCGCTCCTCCGTCTTCCCACGCGCATGGGCGGGTTCAGCTTGCCCGATTTACGCACCATGTGCAGTGTTCTAGCTGTCCGAGGCGTCCGCGACCTGGTCAACGTCACCGACTACCCGGGGAGGGGACTTCTCACCTACCTTCTTGGGACGTCGCGGCGCCTCTTTTTTGGTCAGGTAACAGGTCCTTCAGCCGAACAGCCGCCGAGGTTTTTTAGGTATGTCTGTCGGGCGGCCGAGTCTCTCGCGCCGCTCTGCCCGAGGTCGACGTCACTAAGGCACAGGCCTCCCGTGTTTGCGAGCTCCTCGCTATCCAGGAGGCTACTCCAGAACAGCTCGAACGGAGCAGGCGGGTGCGGTGGTGAGATTTGACGTCTGGCACTCTTCCACCAGACGTTCGTGACTTCGGCTGGCTGCGAGGCTGGAGGGTCTTGCCCACGGGAGTCCGTGTTGCAGCGTGGGGCATCGCCCCTTCTTCGCGGTGTCCTCAGTGTGGCGACACTGAAACCCTGCAGCATGCCATGTTTGACTGCGTGGTGGCTAGAACGTTTTGGGGGCTCATGTCGCGTATGTTTTTTGTTTCCCTGAACTCCCGCACCCGGCCACGTGAGTCATTTGTGCGGCTTCTGCTCTGTGTGGGTGCGTTTGTTTTGTGGCGCAGAGAGGCGTGGCTTCCTTGCAGGGTCGACCTCAGCGGGCCATGTTCCCATTGTTGCTTAGGGTGAGAACGCGCCTCTTCGAACAGGCGTGCTTAGACTGGGTCACCCTCGACGAGGAAGAATTCCTACGCCGGTGGAGCACCCGGTTCATCAACACAAGCAGCGGGCCGCGTCACCGTGCAGCTCCTGCCATACTGAGTGCGCTGTGCGCTCCTTGTGTGCGGCGATTGTGCGCGGTGTGTTGTGCGTGCATGCCCCGCGTGCTCCCCCCCCCCCCCCGCGCGTATGGACCCTCTTTTGAACTCTTTTGGACTTTTATGCCTTTTGTATTTGTGGATTTCATGCCAACGTGCATTTTTGCATAAGTAGGTTGCCGCTAAACCATGTCATTAGTTTATGTTGGGCGACATTACTCGCCGTTCTGTGCCTATGTTTTTGTGAGGGATACCAGTCCCTTCCAGGCCCGTGGTCAATAAACTTCTCTTCAATCCGCTACTTGCTCCACGTTGCGCGAGCGCGCCGGGTAGATGTTTTGTTTTTGCAAGAATGCAATTTTCGCACTCCTGCCGACGTTCTTGAGTTTCGTTCCCGACTCTAGGACGACGGACTCGCGGTGTTCTGGCGTGGGCGTGATCTTCCTCGCGCCGGCGTACAGGTCTAGTGCACATTTCACTTTTGGCATTGACGGGCACGTCACTGTAGTGGATGTGTTTTTGGACGGCCGGAGGGTTCGCTTTGTTAACGTTTACGCACCAGTAACGCGTAGCTTGACGAAACATTTATTCCGGTCGATCGCATCGTATTTTCTTGATGTGCCCCATACCTTGCTCTGGGATTGCAACTGTGTCCTCGACACGTTGCGTGATGTCAGGGGGCCGGGCCACGGTGCCTTTAACTACCATGCGAAAGAGCTGGACAAACTCTTTCGCCAGCTCAGTCTCCAGGACGCGTGGGTCGCTCTATATGGCGATGATTTTGCCGCCATGCGTTCCCAGGGCCAGAGTGCGAGCAGGATAGACGGCGTTCACCTTCCCTCCGCCCTGGTGCCGTGTCTGTTAGAGTGCGCGGTTGTGCCGTTCCCGCCGGGTACGCGCGAACTTAGTGATCATTTACTGGTCTACGTCTCTTTGCGGGCTACGCCCCGTCGCGCTACCGGCCCCCTCACGTGGCGCATGGATGTTTCCGTTTTACACGACACCTTGTGCCTCGCGGAAATTCGTGCCGAGTTGGCGGCTTCAGTTGACGCAGTCGCAGACTTTACTCCCGAAGTGTGGGACGCCTTGAAAGGTTAGTGGAGGGATGTGTTGATTCGGGCAGGGAGAGCTCGCAGTGTCCGTCTGAGCGGCGCGCTTAACGACATCATGCGTCGAATGCGCATTGTGAAAGCGGCCGGAGAACTTACTTTTTCCATGCGCGAATACCTCGACACTTTGCGCGTGCGCTACCACCGCGTCTTGGAGGAAAGTGCGCGTGCGTCTCGTTTGGCGGGCGGCTGTCGACTGCCGCTAGATGATGTCGCCGACCTAGGTTATGCATGCTCCTTTAGTCGGAGGAACGCGCATCCGCCGCGCATCGAGCAAGTGTCTCTCGAAGGCAGCGCGACTTCGTCGGCGCCTTCAGAGATTCAGCGTGTTGTCGCATCGCATTTTGCGGCATTGTTTTCGACTGCCGGTCAGTCAGTTGAGGACTTTGAAGGAGCGGTCGCTACCTTTTGCGGTTCGCTTCCCCAGCTCTCAGACGACGCCTGCGGCGCACTTTGTTCCCCAGGACATTAGAGGAAGTTCTCGCAGCCTTGCGGGCGATGAACCAGTCCACTGCTGCCGGACCAGACGGTTTAGTAGCAGGCTTTTATTCGGCCTTTCTTGACATCCTCGGGAACTTGCTGCTCCGGCTGGTGAACAGCCTTTTGGAGTCGCGGCAGAAACAAGCTACTTTCAGTGTGGGCCGCATTGAGTTGTTGTTGAAGGATAACATGCCACCTTCGCAGCCTGGGTCCTGGAGGCCCATTACTCTCCTCAACAGCGACTACAAGCTCGTCGCTACGCTACTAGTTAGGTGGTTGCGGGTCTTTTTGGGCAATCTAGTCAGCGCCTTTCAATCTTGAGCCGTTCCGGGCCGATCTGTCTTCGCCTATTTGACGTTAACGCGGGATGTATTCGCTTACGCCTGCGCGAAACGGGTAAGCGGTGTCTCCGTATCGCTCGATCAGGCCAAAGCATTTGACAGCGTGGAGCGCGCCTACCTTATTGTTGTGCGGCGCTGCTTTGGCCTGCCGGAAGAGTTCGTTCAGGCCGTGCAGGTGCTATACAGCAGCCTGGCAAGCCAGCTGTTCATGAACGGCACTATTGCCGGTGAGTTCGCTGTGACGCGTGGAGTGCGGCAGGGGTGCCCGCTTTCGCCGGCCCTCTTTGTGCTGTCACTCGACCCGCTCTTGCGGCGGGCAGTATTGGACAGGCGCATTCGCGGCTTCCCCGTGGTTGGCCAGGAGTCGGTCGTTGTCGCCGCCTACGCGGATAACATTTCTGTCTTTGCCAGGGACGGGGACAGCTTCCTAGCATTCCTGCGCAACTTCGAGGAGTACGCTTCTCTCTCAGGCGCCCAGCTCAATCCGATCAAGAGTAGTGCACTCGCCTTTGGCTTCTTTCGGGGTCCCCTGCCCGCGGCGGTGCCCTTCGTGGACACAGTGCGCGTTCTGGGGGTCTTTTTCGAGCCGGGTGGTCTCGCCCCGCGCCTGAGACGAGGCAGTGTCACGGGCCACCTCGGCCCTTTCGGATGCAGCCCCATTCTGCCTTTCATTAAGGGCCAGGGTCGAGGTGGTCAAGACTCGTGCGTACGCCTTCGCATTGTACGTCTTGCGCGTCGCGATAATCCCGCGCCGCACCACAGCCCGTCTCGCTTCGCTTGTGGGCACTTTTGTGTGGGACGGCGGGACACCTCTCGTCGCTCGCCACCACCTGCTGTCTCTACCAACGTGTAGGGGGGGGGGGGGGGGGCTTGGGCTCCCCTGTATCCAGACCGTGTCACGAGCGTTGGCAGCCAGGCTTGTGAGCTCCCTTCTAGGGCAAGAGTGGTTCCTAGGACGGTCCTTGTTGGCCTATTGGCTTAGCACAGGTCGACGTGCGTTTCGCTCCGACAGGTACCTCGGTCCGCGGGCCGAGAGTCCGTCCGCGTATTACCGCGCTGTCGAAGGTTTCAAGCGGGCACAGGATGCCGACATCCCGGAGGTCGACCTTTCGAATGCGGCGCCCATGACCTTCAGCCAGAAAATCGCGTGCGCCCGCCTTTCTGAGGATGAGACGCGAAGGACAGCCACATCTGAATGGACGGACTTGTCGACGGGCCGCTTGCCCAGTGAGGTGGCGGATTTTGAGTGGCATAGGCGTTGGGGCGTCCTTCCCACGCGCCAACGCCTATCCGCCTGGGGAGTTGTTCCAAATGACCAGTGCGCCAATTGCGGCGCGACAGAAAGCCTGTCGCATGTATTTTTTGAATGTGTTGTGGCGCGGACGATGTCGCGCCCTGTACATAGAATGTACAGCATTCGAAGTGTTCGTGCCGCAAGGCGACAGCCTGGTCTTTTTTCTAGGCTGGCGGTGGCAGCCACCATGCATATGTTGTGGTGGCGTGGATGCCTCGCTGAGGCTCGATGGACCCCGGCTCATGCAATGTAACCAGCGCTGCAGACTCTCCGCCTCGTCATTTGGAAGTACCTCTCTGACCAGTTAGATACAGTTGGCGAGGCGAGGTTCCTGCGGCGTTGGCATACGTGTTTCTTAATGGTACGGGGGGGGGGGGAAGCTTGAGATGCCGGTTCTATTATACTAACCCCGCTTTTCTTCTCACCTTGTGTATTTTTTTTTCAGGCAGTTGGTTTTGTGTGTTTTGCTCTTGCAGCAACAGTGCATGGTGGCCTTGGGTGTCTTTCTTTGGTGGGCTCAACAGAAGCCCGACAAGAGGACCTAGTACATGTTCAGGAGATTACGATTCAGTGGTTCCTTTTCTTTAACTAGTGGCCTGGAATTGTGAACGCCTTTTTCAAACATGCCTGTTTAATTGTTAATAGTACGAAGCCGGCTCCCTAGTGTGTGTGTGTGTGTGTGTTTGTGTGTGTGTGTGTGTGTGTGTGCGTGCGTGCGTGCGTGCGTGCGCGTGTGGTGCGTGCGTGTGTGTGTGTGTGTGTGTGTGTGTGCGTGCGTGCGTGCGTGCGTGCGTGCGTGCGTGCGTGCGTGCGTGCGTGCGTGCGTGTGTGTGTGTGTGTGTGTGTGTGTGTGTGTGTGTGTGTGTGTGTGTGTGTGTGTGTGTGTGTGTGTGTGTGTGTGTGTGTGTGTGTGTGTGTGTGTGTGTGTGTGTGTGTGTGTGTGTGTGTGTGTGTGTGTGTGTGTGTGTGTGTGTGTGTGTGTGTGTGTGTGTGTGTGTGTGTGTGTGTGTGTGTGTGTGTGTGTCTGCGTGTACGCGTGCGTGCGTGCACGTTCTGTACGAATCTGATTGTACGCAACAAACTTCTTTGTGGACTTTCATTTAGAAATGTGGCGGAAAGATCGAAGGTTGCTTCACTTCCGCCACCGGTTGGCCTGGTATTGCACTGCCTCCGGGATCGGCCTTGTCTTTAGTGCCTCTTTACTATCCTGTATTTCTATCCCATCTTTCAACTCTCCTACTATCTGCACGTGGTAGCGATTGTGGCTCGGCTTGAGCCAGTGAACAGGCCTGTGCATTTTCCTTTTTTTCTTCCAGGCGACAACAAACAGACGGGTCCCAATTGGACTTAATTTTTGAAATGTGGCGGAGAGTTTGACACTTCCGCCACCGGTTGGCCCGGTATTGCACTGTTTCTGGGATCGGCCTTCTTCTTTATACCACGCGTCTTTACTATCCTGTCTGTCTATCCCATCTTTCAACTCTCCTACTATCTGCACGTGGTAGCGATTGCGGCTCGGCTTGAGCCAGTGGGCAGGCCTGTGCACTTTCCTTTTCTTTCTTCCTGGCAACAACAGAAGTCGGGTATATGGTGGTGGTGGTTTCAGGAATATCTGATACGGGTCCCATTTGAACCCAACATATTGTACTTATTTTTGGAAGTGTGGCGGAGTGCTTGAAGGTTGCTTCACTTCCGCCACCGGTTGGCCCAGTAGCACGCGTCTTTTCTATCCTATCTTTCAACTCTCCTACTTTCTGCACGTGGTAGCGATTGTAGCTCAGCTTGAGCCAATGGGCAGGCCTGTGCACTTTTCTTTTCATCCTTCCTGGCAACAACAGAAGAAGTCGGCTATGCTATGGTATGGCAGATACCCGATTTAATATCTGCAGCCAGGTGGATCTTTAACGTGCACTGACATTGCACAGCGCACGGGCGCCTTGGCCCGTGTTCTGTGCGATGTCAGTGCACGTTAAAGATCCCCAGGTGGTCAAAATTATTCTGGAGCCCTCCACTACTGCACTTCTTTCTTCTTTCACTCCTTCCTTTATCCATTCTTTTACGGCGAGGTTCAGGTGTCCAACGATATGAGAAAGATACTGCGCCATTTCCTTTCCCCAAATACCAATTATTATTATTAGCGGGTCCTTGGACTTAAGGAATTAAACATATTTTTGGAATACGGTGGTTGAGTGGTTATGATGCTCGGCTGCTGGCCCGAAAGACGCGGGTTCAATCCCGGCCGCGGCGGTCTAATTTCGATGGAGGTGAAATTCTAAAGGCCCGTGTGCTGTGCGATGTCAGTGCACGTTAAAGAACCCCAGGTAATCGACATTTCCGGAGCCCTTCACTACGGCGTCCCTCATAGCTTGAGTCGCTTTGGGACATTAGACCCTCATAAACCAAACTATATTTTTGGAATATGGCAGAGTGCTTGGCTTGAAGCACTCTGGCACTGGTCGTCCCGGTATTGCACTGCCTCCGGGATTGGCCCGGGGCATATTAGCGCGCGCCTTTTAAAGCGAAAGGTTTATTGGCCGCAAGCTCGCGATTTCGCCGGGGCGGTACTCCCTCGAGGCATGAGACGTCACAACGCGCGCCTCGCCGTGGAAGGTTGCTGTGCTCCGCGCGCTCGCTACGCCATGTGAAAGCACGTCACACGGCGGCGACGTGACACCGCGTTCCTCGTCGTTGCGCTCGCCTCCGTTCGCATCGAGAGCTGCGTCGCAAGCGTGATAAGATGTCACAAGATTGAAAAGGAAAGCTGGCGTGCGCCGCAGCCACAGTTGAGGCGACAGTATGGACGGCGACAATTCTGATACGCTGGAGGAGGCCTGGAATCGACAGCGGAGCGAAGTGAAGAGGAAACGAATCGCCGGGAAACAGACGAACAGCGCGCCGAACGACTGGGTAAACGCAACCGTGAATATGCCCCCGCGAGACAGGCACGCTTAACGTCCGGTGTCTCGACCGCTAGCAGCAGCGACAGCAGCCGGAGGAGAGACCTGAGTCCTGCTTCACTGAAGACGGCCCGTGATGAACGTTGGAATGCGACCAAGAGACTTCAGCGGCGGGCTCAAGAAACCGAAAAACAACGTGCCGCTAGCCTAGAGAATAGGCGTAAGAGTGACGCGAACCCTTCAATCCTTGGATAGCCTCGGTGCTGAAATCAAACATGGGGCCTACAGGTCATACTGGACGTTTATGCCTGTGCTTCATACGTTGTGAAATATGTGAACTAGGCCAACCGGGGAGTTTCACACTTGCTTTCGCTACATATATCCTGGCATAGCCGAGCTAGGCCAAGGCCTTTGGGCACCTCCTCTCTTTCCTGGAGGCCACCGGCCTCTCTGGCCGCCTATAGGCCTGAGGGGACAGCACATGTCATCTGACATGATCACTGCGGCTGCGCGCCTACCCTCTCCTTTCAATCTTTTCCCCTCCCCCTCCTCCTTCTACGACACGCCGGCAGTTGGCGTGGAGGCTAGCCCTCCAGTAGACAAGCCCGTGTCCTCCCACTTTTCATACTTCCTTCCTATCAGCAGCAGCGGCTCTGCTGATATCCCTGATATCTCATACCTGATATCTGATTATTATCTACTGACACCGCACATATCAGTGCTCATTAAAGATCCCCCGGGGTCCCTCCACTACGCTAAGTTTTTCTTCCTTTCTTCTTTCACTCCCTTCTTTATCATAGAGAAATATACATTAAGAGCGGACACTCAAGCCGTTTCGCGGCCGAGCAAGAAAGGGTCGGACCACCCGCCAGGCGGCCTATGTTTGCTTCCACTCTACTTCACAGGTCGACAGCTTATCACGCGTCCAGTGGGTTTCATCCAAGCGTTGCCTTTCTATATAGAAGTTATTGCTGCGCCGAACATGTGCCACCGGTTACGCCCAACTAACCGCGCTTTTCAACGCGTCGCCTCGTTTTTCCGCTAAGTTGTTTCCTTTTCCGTGCAGGATTAATTTTGATGTTTCTTGAGCCAAGAACATTGTAGCAAGTCGTTTGTTATGTTTCGTGAACGTATTTCTCACGTGCACCATATTGTAGCGAAGAGAAAGTTGAAGTGCGATTGCCGCGTGCCGAAGACGCCGCTGCTGCTGGCGGACCTGTGTTTTGGTTGGTGTGTTCTTGTGCTCCGGCTATCACCAGCTGTGCTCACCGCCGGCCTCTACGTCAAGCAAGCCATGACATTTGGTGGAGGTGCTGGGTGTGCATCTCATGCCACACACCCTGCCTCGCAATTCGAGCCCGGTAATAAGTCCCGGCCGTCGGGTTTTCCTGGAGCCCTCGGGAGAAACAGACTCACGCTAGCCGACGGCAGCAAGGCCAAGCGCCGGAATCCGCACTCTTGCCCGCGGGATCGAGGACATCTAGGACGACCAACGTCACCATGCCGTCCCAGTTACAACAAACCGACCCCGCGATTGCGCCGAGGATCGTCTATGGGCTACTGAAGAGAAGAAGGTGCGGGCCTTGATGAGGGGTATCCGGAATGACATCTTTGGAGGCCTCGTCCGCAATCCTCCTACCACAGTAGCCGAATTCGTCGCTGAAGCTACCAACATCGAGCACGCATTGGCGACGAGAACCAGTCACTTTCGGCGACTAAGCGCCCTTCCTGTTGTCTCAAGTCTTGCTTCGTATGGCCTGAGCGGTGGTGGCCTGGCAGATATTAACGAAATTATCCGCGACATCGTCCGAGAGGAGCTGAAAAGGCTATTCCCAGCTCCTAACCAGCCTGCATCTGTCTCCATCGCGACGGCTGTTCGGGACGAACTGCGACACGCTCTGGCGTCCGAAGACGTACCCATTGTAGCTGCAGCCGACCAACCATCTCTGAGCTGCGCCGCCGCCGTCCGTCGTCCACCTCCCGCACATCGTCAGTACCAGACCACTGCCGATTCCGGCTCTCGACGCCACGAGTTCGTGTCCCCTCTGATGCACGCCTGGAACCGCTGGACCGCAGGTAAACTGACATCTGGAGGACTGCAGACCGGAGGCCACTGTGTTTTCACTGCGGTGAGCATGACCACATATACCGCAACTGTCCGTACCGTGAACTCGGCCTTCGAGGATTCAACCGCGCTGATCCGCCCCCCCCCCCCCACCCACAGTGAACAGCCCCGCGAGATCCCGGACAAACTTCAGCGCTCTTCATCGCCAGTGTCAGCTCCATCTCGCACCTCCCGGTCGCCGCCCCCTCGCCGATCATCACCCCCTTCTCGCGGATTTCGCCGTGAGAGCCTTTTGCCACGTCGGGAAAACTAAGTACGTCGACGCCTGGAGGTGGTGGTACCGGTGTTTCACGCAGTAAAGAACCTCCGCCTACGTTGGAATGTCTCCACTCGACTGATGGCACCCTTGGAAGCGAAGACTGTTCTGTGGCCTCTAGCAATGTAAACGTTTTAATCGACGGTCGTGAAGTAACGGCGCTTGTCGACACGGGTGCAGATTACTCGGTCTTCAGCTGCAACTTCACTCGGCGTCTTCGCAAAGTTACCACCCAGTGTGACGGCCCACCCATACGTACCGCGGGAGGTCACCTCGTAAACCCTGTTGGCAAGTGCACTGCCCACGTTGAGATTCAAGTTGAGACGTGCCCAGCCACATTCATGATCCTGGAGGATTGCTCCAAAGACGTTATTCTTGGCATGGACTTTCTCCATTAGTATGGCGCTGTAATCGACGTAGGGCGGAACAAGTTGACCCTCCGCGCACTCTCTTCGTCACCAATACCACCTGCAACCCCCCTCCCCCGCGCTGCCATGAAAGTTGATGCCGACCATGTTCACTTGCCGCCGTTGTCGACCGTTTTCCTGCCGTTCTGAGCCGATACCACCGCATGTGGCGAAGGCGTTCTCGAAGGAAGTATCAAGATGCTACTTTCGCGGGACATTGGGGTAGCGCGAGGGATCGCCAATGTTCAACGTGGGCGTGCCAACATTTTAGTGACCAACTTCAGGAACGAGCCGCAGCACCTGACGACTACAGGCGACTCAATAAGGTGACCAAACAGGACGTGTATCCACTACCTCGCATCGAGGACACTCTCGGCCGTCTCCGTTATGCCCGCTATTTTTCGTCCATCGACTAGAAGAGTGGATACTGGCAGATATAAGTGGATGAGCGCGACCGCGAGAAGATCGCATTTATAACACCGGATGGGCTCTACGAGTTTAAGGACATGCCGTTTGGCCTGTGTACAGCGCCCGCGACATTTCAACGAGTCATGGATACCGTGCTCGCCGGACTGAAGTGGCAGACGTGTCTCGTGTATATGGATGACGTTGTCATCTTCTCCAGCACTTTCGCTGACCATCTTGTGCGCCTTGAAGCGGTTCTTCAAGCTCTCTTAACCGCAGGACTCACGCTCAAGCCTTCAAAGTGCCGCTTCGCATACAGTGAGCTGAAGTTCCTAGGCCATGTCGTCAGCCAAATGGGTGTGAAGCCAGATCCAGAGGGAACGGCTGCCGTAGAATCCTTCCCTCTACCATCAGACAAGAAGACTGTCCGCAGCTTTCTCGGCCTCTGCGCGTACTTCAGACGTTTCGTTCGCAACCTCTCCCAGATCGCAGCGCCACTTTACCGTCTTACAAAGGATGGCGTCGCCTTTGAGTGGACATAGGAGCAGCAATCAGCATTCCGTCAATTAAAGCACGCCCTTGCAGCGCCTCCTATACTAGGCCATTTCGATATAGACACTGAACTCCACACGGACGCCAGCAACAAAGGACTAGAGGCAGTGCTTGTACAAATCCAGGACGGTGCCGAGCGGGTTATTGCCTATGCCAGCCAAGCTCTTTCGTAGGCGGAGGGCAATTACTCGACAACTGAAAAGGGGTGTCTCGCTGTCATCTGGGCGATCACCAAATTCCGGCCCTACCTGTACGGTGGCCCTTTTCGCGTCGTTACCGACCAGCATTCCCTGTGCTGGCTCGCCAATCTCAAGGACCCCGAAGGCCGCCTTGCACGGTGGAGCCTGCGGCTACAGGAATACGAAATCACCATCATCTACAAATCCGGCCGCAAACATCATTATGCTGACTGTTTGTCTCGAGTCCTCGTGAATCCGGCGCCAGGGGGCGATAATGACGACGAAGACGGCTTCCTTGGGGCATTGGACACGGCAGATATGGCTACTCGGCAACGCAATGATGCTCAGATTTGTCAGCTGATTGCACACCTGGAAGGCCACGAAGACGTGGTGCCCCGCGTTTTCCTGCATGTTTTGCCGACGTTCCGGATTCTGCACGGCGTATTGTACAATCAGAACTTCGACAGCAGCCCGAGGTCATGACTCCTTGTTGTGCCAGAAGACTTGCGCGACGAGGTGGCTGAAGCCTGTCACGATGAACTTACTGCTGGTCACCTTGGCTACAGCCGAACACTTGCACGTATTCCAGAGAAGTATTATTGGCCGCAACTTCCCAAGTACGTCCGTCACTACGTCAAAACTTGTCGAGAGTGTCAAAGACAGAAAAGACCACCTACACGACCAGCTGATCTTCTCCAGCCGCTAGAACCACCGCATGCTCCGTTCCACACAATCGGAATGGATTTTCTCGGCCAACTTCCAACGTCGAAGTCGGGTAACAAGTACACCATCATAGCCACCGACTACCTAACCCGATACGCCGAGTCCCGAGCACTTCCTTCTGCGACGGCTGCTGAGACGGCCCAGTTTTTTATAGAGTGCATTGTGGTCCGTCATGGTGCCCCTGCCGTTTTGATCACTTACCAGGGTGCTGCGTTTCTGGCACAGCTCACACGGGAGATCCTCCGTCTCAGCTGCACCGGTCACCGCAGAACTACGGCGTACCACCCACAAACCAATGGCCTGACGGAGAGGCTGAACAAGACGATGGCTGACATGATCGCCATGTATGGGGACGTCGCCCATCGCAGTTCGGACGAGGCACTACCCTACGTTACATTCGCGTATAATACTGCAGTCCAGGAGACGACAGGTATGTCTCCTTTCCAGCTGTTGCATGGCAGACAGGTCACCACAATGCTTGACGCTATGTTGCCACACGAGCCGTCTGTCGACGTAGTCGATGGTGCCCGTCTAGTCTGCGAGCGCGCGGAGGAAGCTCGGCAACTCGCTCGCCTCCGCCTCCACCACCAACAGCATACAGACGCTAGTCGGTACAATCTCCGTCGACGTGATGTACATTTTTGCCCTGTTAACAAGGTATGGGTGTGGACGCCGGTACGGCGTCGAGTTCTCTCCGAGAAACTCATGAAGCGCTACTTTGGTCCGTATACGGTTCTTCGCCGCATCGGTGAGCTGAACTACGAGGTGCTGCCCGAAGGACTGCGACCGTCGTATCGCCGTTCCTCTCGTTCTGAAATTGTGCACGTTGTCCGGCTTAAGCCGCATTACACGCGATAATCGCCTGCATTTTCTACTGCCTTCTACATCGGCCAGCAAGATTTCTGGGCCCCTGTGTGGTTTTCCTCCGCGTGATTTTTGCTCTCGGGTTAGCATCAGAACGATGCTTCTTTATAGGGGGAGGCATTGTAGCGAAGAGAAAGTTGAAGTGCGATTGCCGCGTGCCGAAGACGACGCTGCGGCTGGCGGACGTGTGTGCAGGTTCGTGTGTTCTTGTTCTCCGGCTATCACCAGCTGTGTTCGCCGCCGGCCTCTACGTCAAGCAAGCTGTGACAATATAATATGCCGTGAGCCGTCCGTTTGTTCTTGTACTCTCTTTTCCGGAAGAGCGTGAGAATTACTTCTAAAGCGTAATTTCCAAAACTCACTCGCGACACGTTCGGTTTAAGGCACAGAATTCATCGATGGCTTACCCGTATCGTAACAAACATTTCACATGGCGAGGGTAGAACATTGTAATGCACCTTTGATATCGACCACGTGAAAATACCTTTGTCACACGGGAAGCGAGCAGTTTTGATAGTGATCGGTCAGATCCTAATCGGGCCTCAATATTCCCTGTTCGCGTTTGAGCCACGTTTAGAAATAGTTGACTGCCATCGGAACATCGGAATCGAGCTGCCCGATTGCATTCGAAACCTACTATGCGCTTTTTAGGTGTCATAGAGTGCTAGGAAACGAACAGCAAAAGCGAGAAGCCTAAAATATAAACAAGAAACGTTGTTTTAGACTGCAGTACAACAAATTCTAATACGTTTTTTCAAGCATTTCTCATATCTGTGTCAATACCGCCGACATGATGTGTTTCAGAGAATCTCAGGTGATCAGCATTAATAGGTAAGTTTTTAGTGATAATACCGAATTGAAATATTTTTTTTCTGGAATAAGTAATATAGAAGGAATTTTTTCTGCCAACTTGGCAAATTTTGTTTCGTGTTTCGGACCTACTTAGTGGGATCTGTTGCGCTAGGGCTGTTCTTATTCCCGATACTTGGACCGCTATATCAGCGATCAATTTCCATGGCGATTAAAAGTCGGATCCCGGTCGAGGGCTCGATCACAATCGAAAGTTCCCACGTGAAGGGGTATAAGAATATCGTGGTGAATACTGCTATCTACGCAATCATTGCGTAAGTGCGCAAACACTGACAAGTGGAAGGTTATCACTGGTCCGTACCGCATATAGGTACGGTCTGGAAGAAAACCATAGAGACGACCATGGACAACAGCCATTGCTGTATAGACAAATAATCAATTTACGTCAGCTTGCTTCCACAAGGGATTGAAGTTAGTTGGGCCTAATGTTTCATGAACGATATGTTAACACGCTTGTCTGCAAACATATTATAGATAACTGTCATCAGCGAGTTTATTTTTCTTTCCTAAATTTTTTTGCTGCGATATATTTTTCTTCTTTTATATTTTTTTTGCTGCGATATGTTCCCTTTGCCGTTTGATGACTGCCACAATGTTTACAGTCTGTACACAAGCCGACACTAATATGCCACGGAGCGGATTAAATTACGGGAGCTACTGCTGCGCTTCATAGTGTGGGAACAACGGGCGAAGACAAAGGAAGCCGGGGACGAAGTTCTTCCGCATTCCTCGTGACAGCCGGTGATTGACGCCTTTTCTGCGTACTTTAATGAAAATATAGAAAAGTGCTGCCAATCTATTCTTAGAACCGGCTACTATGCGCTGGTTTTTTTAGTCACCCAGTGAAGCCATTAATCATAGGTTATTCTGCGTCATAACTATTTTAGGTTGAAGCCTTGGATCGAGTATGCCAAGAGGGGCGACCTGTTAGAAAAGTCGCCCACCCAGCTGTGCGCCACGTGCCGCATCTGCGGGGACCATTTCACCGCAGATGACTTCATGGACCCAGGCATGACTTCGCTGAAGACGCCTGTTCCTACTGCTCAGCCTACAGGATACTGGGATTGTCAGCTCGCTCAAAGTGGATTTTTTTTGCGTGGTGTCTAGGCCATCATCAAAAAATCGCAATAATCGCCTTTTACGAAGAGTGCAAGCTTACGGTTGTGATACTAAGGTGCATTGAATATGTTGTGCATATATTTCTCAACAGCCTATGAACCTATCGCTCAAAGCTGCTTATGTGCAGGAATCGAGAGTGCTATATAAGTGTCTTTTAACCCCATACTTGTGTCTAGCTGTTCTCTACTCCTGGTGTGTTGTTCGCAAGGGGGATGTTTTAGATGACAATCCCGCAGAGCGTATGCGCAATATTTTTTGTTCGTGACATGGTGCCACCGGCTTTACCATAACTTCTTTCTTGTTGCTCTTTGTATAATGATGTTTTTTATAAAATGTGTGTGATCCAGTATTTTTTCTGTAGAGTTAAAATTGTAAACAAGAAAAAATAAACTCTGTGTGGAGCCACTCCCTTCTATGTATGCAACTGGAAGAGGTGGCTCAATGAGGGCAAAAAAAATTAAAGTAAGAACAGTTCTGATTGCATTATTTCAACCCTCATGAACTAATTCAGCTGTCATAGGCTCTTCGAGAAGTTTGGTGGTATTTCTAGTAAAAGTCTTCGATCCAAGCGTTCATTACGTCTTTATGTATGGCATGCTTAGAAATGAAATATTAAAGCAAGATTGTGCTCCACTTATACCATGTAGTTGAACATTTTAATAGCCAAAGGTAAATCTGGATCGAAAGCATTGCTATCGAAACCGAAACTGAAACAGAGCTGAAGCACACGCCTGAAATCTCGGAGGACGAAATTAGCGGCGCAGGCGGCAGTGTAGTAGCTCGGCCGCAGGGCCCTACGGGAGTGTCCGCTCTTTACGTAAGTATGTTTCTCTATGTGTTTATCCCTTCCCTTACGGCGCAGTTCAGGTGTCCAACGATATATGAGACAGATACTGCGCCATTTCCTTTCCCCAAAAACCAATTAATATTATATCTGCTGCGGGTCCTTGGACCCAAGATATTAAACATATTTTTGGAATGTGGCGAAGTGCTTAACCTGAAGCACTCTGGCACGGGTCGGCCCGGTATTGCACTGCCTCCGGGATCAGCCTGAGGCATATTAGCGCGCGCCTTTTCTTTCTATCTTTGCTCTCCTATCATTCATCTTTCCTACTTTCAGCACGTGGCAGCGGGCGTGGCCCGGCTTGAGCCAGTAGGCAGGCCCGTGCACTTTTCTTCCTATCAGCAACAGCAGCAGCAGTAGTAGTAGTGGCTAGGCTTGAGCCTTTAGGCAGGCCCGTGCACTTTCCGTAACGGGACAGTTTTCCTATCCGTTTTAGGATACTTTTGGTTGGTGACGGGAGAGAAATAGATAAGTGGGCACAATCAGATTTAATGGCCGTAATCCTAGATTCAAGAAACCGAAACTATGCCGCCATTTCGTCCCCTGACGACATACTTATATAGCTCCACATCTATCCACATATTGGACCGTGACGTCATCATTAGAACGCGGCAGGTGGTTGTTTCTACAATTCTATTGTAGATGGCGCTACAAGTCTCAATGCTAGATGCGCTGTTTACCAGTTGCACCCACAGATGGCGCTTTGATCTGAGGGTGGTAGGAGCCCTCACAAAATCTCGAAACATGATGAGCAGTTGCTGCCACTGGTGGCGCTTTCATCAAGGGCCGTAGCAGACCCCACGAAGTCTGCAAATGTGATGAGTAAGAGCTAACGCTCTTAAAACTATCACATACGAAAGAAAACCGCGGATACTACGAGCACGTGTCAGCGCGGTCAAGCGCACGTGCCAGGATGCCCACAAACGCACGCTGAAACGTTATAGGTGATGATGGTGTAAAACATTTGTGTGCTCTATTTGCAAAAGCGTATTTCTTGGACCGCGCCTGAACGGCGCGGCCCTCGCAATTACTAGGAGGGGTCCCTAGTCCCGGTGACGTCCGCGGCGGCCTGGGCTCTAGTCAGCAGGGCTCGTTGATCCTGGAGAGTTGAGCAGCTGAGCAGGGCGGCCTACCAGTCCTCTCGGGTGAGGTGGGAATGGGGTGGGAACACAGGACTGGCAAGGCATGCCGACACTGTGGGGAAGTGTTTGTGGACATTTACTATATGTCGTGGGCAGGCCTTGCCAATCCTGCTTGACACTTGCCCGAAAAGGCCGAATTGAAGTGTTTAAGCACTGCCGGGCACAGTACCGTGTTGTTGTAGAGGCGTAGAAGCCAGTGCTGATCCTCCTTCTTGAGGCCTTTACAATAGGGTGGGCACCGGCCGCCAGAAGTGTGATACAGGAGAGAGGTCTACCAAGAAGTAACAGCCTGACTGTAATCAGGAGCCGGATCGGGCAGCGGGAGAGGCGATGCCCGGTGATACGAGCGCGGCCGGTAGCGTTCGCTATCTTATTCCCCTCTATCCCTGCATGTGCTAAGGCCCAGATGATGGTGCAACAGATTGGGAAACGCTGCTACTCATATCTATGTAAAATTTGGAAGGCACGATCTGGAATTTTCACCCTGTTCAAAACTGCGGCGAGCTCCCCTCGAGTCGGTGATAGTAGCAAAGACATCGTGTGCGTTCCAAATGATCAATGACCAAATCTTTTATCGCTCGAAATCAAGTCAGCGCGGATTAAGTGTGGTCCAATGCCACCTGCATCACGGCGCGTAGTCGGACGCCGCTTCGTCGGGGTGCGCCGCAGAAGCAGAATCCGTCAGCATAGGCGCTGTAGGAGAAATATGCGGTATTTTAGACGTCCCTACTACTCCTGAGACCTGCGTTTTGGTGCGATAGATTAGGCAGAAGGCCACGGGACCGGCGCGAACACGAGCTCTCATCAAAAAGTCAACGTGATATCCTAGAGTATACTATACGGCGGCGCGCACAGAATATTCTTGTTTCCCTTGATCGAGAAAAGGCATTCGAGTTTTTTGAGCACCAGTATATTTACGGTACGCTGGATGCTTTCGGTTTTGCACCTCCTTCTGTGCTTCGGATAGAGAGATGTATTTACAGGGATATTTAAACAACTCCGTTCCTCGATCGCCGGATAAGTACCGCATTTGATGTTGGCCGCGGCGTCCGTCAAGGTTGTCCATTCCCCCTTCGTATGTTTGCCCTAGAATTAGAGCATTTCCTCTTGGCAGTCAATCACCACTCCCTTATTAGAGGTTTGGCTTGCCACGCAGCCAGGAAGTACGCATCGCCGCTTATGCAGATGACATCGCACTCTACTTAGCTGATGACCGCCGCCTGCTTGAAGCTTTAAATATTTTCATGAGTAAGTCTCTTGTCTACGGCTGCTCTTAATTACTCGAACAGTCGTTACTTTCTAGAGCGAAAGCTTTACTACGGCATGTTCCGCGAGTTTCGCCGACCGTGCACATTTGACCTTCAGCGAGCTTCAGCGCGTGGCGGGAGCTGCGCCGAAACCGAAGAACGGGCCCCCGTCCTTTCTTGCTATCGCTCCCGTCTATACTTCTCACTATCCTCTCCCTTTCCCTTTCACCTCCGCCGGCTGCAGCACGGGTTATTAAGATATGAGATAGCGATTGCCGCGGCAGGCATTGTTATTTTTCCTCCCCTTCTTATTTATTTACTTTGAAATGAACCACTACTACTACTACTAGCTTCGAAAGCAAAGGAAAGGCGCATGACTGGCCCCCTGGGAAATTGGACACCTCAGTCGTGCTTTAAGCTACATGACACTTTCCTTTTCTTTCTTCCTGAAAATAACAGACAGACAGCTACGTGACTGAGGTAACAGATGTGCGCTGCATGCGTTGACATTGACAATGGTGGGGCAGAAACGCGCCACAGAAGCTGTAGGCCGTCAGCGTTATAATTGGTTTTTGGGGGAAAGGAAATGGCGCAGTATATGTCTCATATATCGTTGGACACCTGAACCGCGCCGTAAGGGAAGGGTAAAGGAGGGAGTAAAAGAAGAAAGGAAGAGAGAGGTGCCGTAGTGGAGGGCTCCGGAATAATTTCGACCACCTGTGGATCTTTAACGTGCACTGACATCGCACAGCACACGGGGGCCTTAGCGTTTTTCGTCCATAAAAACGCAGCCGCCGCGGTCGGGTTCGAACCCGGGAACTCCGGATCAGTAGTCGAGCGCCCCAACCACTGAGCCACCGCGGCGGGGCGGCCGTCAGCGTTCATTGTGCTATTAAAGCGAAAGCGTTATTAGCCGCAAACTCGCGATTTCGCCGTGGCGGTACTCCATCGAGGCACGTGACGTCACAACGTGCGCCACGCCGCGGAAGGTTACGGTGCTTCGCGCACTCGCCGCAGTTCCAGTTCGAGTTCCAAAAGCTTTTATTTCCATCAGAAATGGAGGCTGTTGGGGACGAGGGGTCCTTGAGTGAGCTGACTCTTTCAGCGCCGCAGATCCCTTCTCCGAATGACGTTGTCGGACTTGGTCATGACGGAAACTGTACAGGGGGTTTATTTTACATTATTTACAAGATTTTGGAACTTATTGGAGGGTGATGGGGGAAAGTCGGAGGATCTAAGAAGGTCTGAGGATGATCGAGGATTCTTTTTTTCATGGCACTCGTCGTCCGGTTTTAAAAGGGTCCGGTCCCTAGGATTCCCCAGGTCCGAGAATGTCTTCGCCAGGTTGGGCGTGGCCT
This sequence comes from Amblyomma americanum, assembly GCA_030143305.2. NCBI lineage: Eukaryota > Metazoa > Arthropoda > Arachnida > Ixodida > Ixodidae > Amblyomma > Amblyomma americanum. The sequence continues at coordinate 12,399 of JARKHS020036145.1, read as the reverse complement.
AACTTGCGCTGTCGTACACACACACACACACACACACACACACACACACACACACACACACACACACACACACACACACACACACACACACACACACACACACACACACACACACACACACACACACACCACTTCACATAGGGACACGGCCCCGTCACATGCCTCGCCGGAGAAAGAGGGTGCCGCTGGACAATCGCCCCCACCAGAGAGAGCGTTGTCTTCGCGTCCGAACGACAGTTCTCACGCTCCAGCCGGACACGTCTTTCGGGAAGTCCGAATGGGCGAGGCGCCGGCGAGCAGGCATAGTTGAAGGGGTGAGTCACCCCCTGCTCGGTTCTGGCGGTCGCTAACTGCCTCCGGGCCGCACGATCTTCCGCGAACAAGGTTTACAAACGGCAGTGGAATCCTCCGTCTCGAATCCAATAAACCACGTGAGGACCGGCCGTGGGAACCCAGATGCCTATCGCCGTGCAGGGACCCCGGCTGCAGGTGTCCTGGCCGAATACGCAGCTGAATCAGACCACCGGCTGTCGCCAGAAACCTTACAGCTCCTCCGCGGCCCGAAAAATTTCGAAAGTCCAGCGTTGACGACCGCTGGGCAGGAAGAGATGAGATGGTGTCCGTGTTGGTCCCCTGGATTGCAATATCATCGCCCCCAAGGCAGAACCCAAAGCACCACCAACAAAGGAAAGCGCAGGTGGGGCGTTCCAAACAGCAAAGCACTGCCCCACCCGCAAGCGCTCGAACTTCGCCAAAGAATCACCAGGCTTCTTCCATTGACAACAATACACTTTTAAAAAAGATTGTGTTCAAATTTGGGTTAATGTTGTGCCGACTGAGCGCGAAACATCTCCTTTTGAAACTGCCACAGCCGTATTACTCGGAACAAAGTAAAAAAAAAACACTCACACAGGAGGAGATTCCTCTTAGTTCTCCCGCTTACATCAGTCTGCTCAAGCCATCAGCATTTCCGTGCAGTTTCCCCTTCTTATAACGCACCGAGAAATTGTACTGTTGGAGAGCCAGACTCCATCTGAGCAAGCGACCATTTTTGGGGGACATCTGTCGCAGCCACGTTAAAGGACAATGGCCAGTCTCAAATACAAACTTTGCTCCGTACAGGTAACACGACAACTTCTGCGCTGCCCAAACTAAACACGCGCACTCTTTTTCGGAAGCGCTGTACGCTTCCTCTCTACTGGTCAGTTTGCGGCTGATGTACAGAACTGGGTGTTCTTCATGGTCGTAGCCAACTTGGCTTAAGACAGCACCCAGCCCTCTATCACTGGCATCACACTGGACTATGAACATTTTCCCATAGTCAGGAGTCCTGAGCAAGGGCCGGGACACGAGTGCTTCCTTCAGGCTTTTGAAGGCGTTTTCTTTTTGGTTATCCCAACTTACGTTAGTAGGTGCTCTCTTTCGCAAGGCGTCAGTTAAGGGACTAGCCCGCTGTGAGTAGTTAGGAATATATCGCTGGTAAGTAACCAACTAATCCCAAAAATGAGCGAATGGCCGTTTTCGTCCGTGGTTGTGGAAATGCTGCGATCGGGGCAATCTTTAACTCGGATGGGCTCCTAGTTCCCTGGCCTACAACGTGGCCCAAGTACGTCACCTGTGCGCAACCAAATCTACACTTTTCTGCCTTCAGTGTCAGTCCAGCCTGTCGTAAACTGGAAAACACGGTCTTTAGGTGTTCTAGATGTTCTTGCCAGGTTTCCGAAAAAATTGCCACATCGTCTAAATAAGGGAGTGCAAAGCACTGCATGTCCTTCAGTACGATGTCCATGAGTTTCGAGAAGCTGTAGGGGGCATTCTTCAACCCAAAACTAAGCATTAAGGGTCGAAAAGTGCCCGCTGGGGAGATGAAAGCGGCATACCTGCTCGCGCTTTCTGAGAGGGGAACTTGCCAATATCCCCGTACGAGATCGAGGGTGGAAATGAATTTCGCGCCGCTCACCCTTTCTATCCATTTCTCTATGTTGCGAATCGGGTATAGCTGATCCCTGGTAATTGCATTAAGCTTTCTATAATCCCCGCAGGGACGAGGATCTTTCCCTGGGGCCTCAACAAGAATTAGCGGTGAGGTATAGTCACTTTCCGCTGGCTCTACAACCCCTAACTCCAACATGCGCTGAATTTCCGCGGCCATTATTTCTTTTTGCCGCGGTGATACTCTGTAGGGTTTCGACCGTACCGGCTCATCAGAGGTGAGCTCGATTTCGTGTGTCAGGAGGTGTGTCTTTCCCGGGCGACTGCTGAATAGGTCAGCGAATTCGCTCAAAAACTGCTTTAGCGTGTCGACCTGTGTCCTGCTTAGGAAATCTGCATTCACGGAGTGAGCCAGAATGTTTTCCACGTTGTCACTAGCGTCCACACCTCCCTTCCAACCCTGACTCTCGCTGTCCAGCTCTTCTGGTTCATTTAGAGTCAGATTGACGATCCCGCTGCGTTCCACGAACGGCTTCATCAGATTGCAATGATATATTCTCACCTGCTTTCCCCTGCCTGGAACCCTTAGCGCGTAATTCGTCTCCGAAAGTTTTTGCAACACTTCTACTGGACCATCCCAGTAAACTTCCAGCTTGTTTTTTCTCGATGGCCGGAGGATCATCACGCGATCGCCCGCGGTGAAACCTCGAAGGCGAGCGTTTTTGTCATAATAGACTTTGGCGGCCTCCTGGGCAGCTTTCATATTTCGATTTACTAATTCCCTCGTGTTGTTAAGGCGGTCCAGTAGCTTAAGCACGTACTCAACCACTGTCTGGTTCTCTCCTGTCCCTTCCCACATTTCTCTCAGCATTCGGAGGGGAGAGCGGAGGGCTCTTCCGTACACGAGCTCTGCTGGCGTAAACCCCGTAGCTTCGTGGGGGACTGTTCGTAAAGCGAAAAGTGTGGCCGGCAGACAATCCTCCCAGTCTGCTCTATGCTCATAACAAAGAGCGCGTAGCACCCGCTTCAGCACCAAATGCCATTTCTCTACACTGTTGGACTGCGGATGATACACCGAGCTGTGCAACAGTTTTATTCCGCATCTTTCTAGTAATGTGGTCCTCAAGGCGCTTGTAAAGACCGACGCCTGATCGGCTTGGATTTCGGCCGGAAATCCTATTCTCGCGAACACTAACAAAAGGGCATCAACTATTTCTGTGGAGCTCAAGTCCTTCAACGGAATTGCTTCGGGAAATTTTGTGGCGGGACATAGCATAGTAAGCAAGTACTTATAGCCTGATTTCCTGTTAGGCAAAGGGCCTACTGTGTCTATTACAAGCCGGCGGAAAGGTTCCAAGATCAATGGAACAATTTTCAGTGGAGCCTTCCATGTCTCTCTCGGCTTGCCCACGCGCTGGCACGCATCGCATGATTTTACGTAGCGTTCTGCATCTTTGAAACAACCCGGCCAATAATATTCCATTAATAGGCGCTCCTTTGTATTATTGATTCCCAGATGTCCTGCCCAGCCATTTCCGTGGCAGAGGCTCAGAATGTCCGCTCTGTATTTTTCGGGCACGACCAGATGATCAAATTTTTTGCCTTTTCTGTCCTGGTAGTGTCGGTATAGTAAGCCTCCCTTCTCATGCATCGTTATGTTGCGTCTCGCGATGCCCTCTTTAGCTGTAAGGTGCAGTCTTTCCAAAGTGGGATCCTGCTTCTGTTCTTTTGTTAGGGACTCCCTGTTCACCTGCAGAAGGCGATCAAAACTACGCGATGTTGGAGATAAAACGGATCCTTCAGCGTTTTCTGATTCCTCTACCGACTTAGTGGTTGAAGTCCCTCGTCGCTCATTTGCTCGGTCAGCTGTCTGGCTTTCATTCCTCGTTGGTTCACTTCCCTCCTCATTTGATTGCAACGATATGCTGGCTGGTGCGTCTCTGGCTACCTGAGGTTCGGGAATCTGACTTAGTTGAGATGCGAGCTGAGGAGTTTTCGATCTTGTCAAAGCTTGTATCACCCCGCTTCCGAGTTTCTGGCCTCTCTCGCGTAGCAATTGGTCTGATCGATTCGAGAAGAGGTAAGGATATTGAAGTGGCACGGCCTTCGAAACTGCGGCCTCAGTGATTAGCTCTCCAAACGGTCCACAAATTATCACTCTTGCTATGGGAAGGCATACACTGTGTTCTTCTACTGCCTGTTTTATCCACGAGACTTCTCCCGTAAAATCGTCCACTGACACGTAAGACGGGTGGACAACGTCCATCGTCGCGGCGCTATCACGAAGCACCCTGCACGGTTTCCCGTTAACGTGCAGTTCGTGCAGGTATGGCTTAAGGAGCTCTAGATTCTCGTCGTTATCCTCGACGCACGAGAACACCAAACGTTGCTTTGTACACTTGGCTGCAAAGTGCCCGACACCATTGCAGTTGTAGCAACGAAATGGCCTATTAGCCTCAAACTATTTTTTCGCGGCTTTGTCTGCTCCCTGTCTCTTCGCCTGTTCTTCACGCTTTTCTGGCGCTACCTTCGTTGCCTCTGATTGCTCCGAACTTCTAGCACTTCGTGTCTTTCTGCTAGGCCCTTTATCTCGCATCGCGGTTCGAGCGTGTTACGCACCCTCTTCAGTGCTCAGCCTTCTGCGCGAAACGTACTCCTCTGCTAGCTCAGCGGCCCTTTCAACTGTGTCGACTTTTTCCCTGTCTTAAACCCACAGTTTCACCACTTGGGGAATGCTTCGGTAAAATTGCTCAAGGCAAAAACACTCAATGATTTTGTCTCGGCTTTCATAAACCTCGGCTCCTTTTAGCCACTCTAGCAGATTCGTCTTTAGTCCATACGCGAAATCCGGATAGCCCTCGCTATCGTTTTTCATTGCGTTCCTGAAGCGCTGTCGGAAAGCTTCGGCTGACAGCCGGTACCTTTTTAGCAGGCTGGCTTTGACTTTTTCGTAGTCAGCTGCGTCTTGTGTGCTAAGTCTCGCTATGACTTCAGCTACTTCACATGGCAAGAGTGTCAGAAGCCGTTGCGGCCATGTACTGCGAGCAAAGTTCTCCCTTTTGCAAGTTCTCTCAAAGTTTCCCAGGTACAATCCTATGTCCCTTCCACTTTCATAGGGCTGCATGGATCTGTTCATTCTATATGATTGTACATCGCTTGCTCTTTCAGGAGACCCGGCTCTCGTACGGTCGCCTTTTTTTTCGATTTTCGCTTTCAAGCTGCAACCGCTTTAGATTTCTTTCTTTTTCAGCTTCCCACTTCTGCCGTTCTTTCTCTTTTTCCCATTCCGCTTCCCTTTTTCTTTTTTCTTCCTGCACCAAATTCCACGTATCTACCAGCTGATCGTCATCTACGTGCTTTTGAATTGTCTTGCATATTTCAAGTTTTGTCATTTTTCCCTGTACTTCTATTGACAGTTCCTCGCATAACAACAGCAAGTCCGACTTTGATAATTTCATAAGGTCCATGACAATGCTTTCTCCGCTTTGGCAATGCTATCTTCAAAATGTCGCGAGATTACCCTTTCTCAATTGACATGCACTTCCCAGTGATTCTAGATTATTCTCTCAAAATCTGAAGCTGGGTCCCATAGCGAAATGCCGAAACGCTTACCGGTTGAGAAATCACGATGTCGCACGGTCCATCCCATCGCTGCCACCAGTTGTTGGTGACGAGGGGTCCTTGAGTGAGCTGACTCTTTCAGCGCCGCAGGTCCCTTCTCCGAATGACGTTGTCGGACTTGGTTATGACGTAAACTGTACAGGGGGTTTATTTTACATTATTTACAAGATTTTGGAACCCATTGGAGGGTGATGGGGGAAGGTCGGAGGATCTGAGAAGATCTGAGGATGATCGAGGATTCTTTTTTTCATGGCACTCGTCGTCCGGTTTTAAAAGGGTCCGGTCCCTAGGATTCCCCAGGTCCGAGAATGTCTTCGCCAGGTTGGGCGTGGCCTAACTTGCGCTGTCGTACACACACACACACCACTTCACATAGGGACACGGCCCCGTCACATGCCTCGCCGGAGAAAGAGGGTGCCGCTGGACAATCGCCCCCACCAGAGAGAGCGTTGTCTTCGCGTCCGAACGACAGTTCTCACGCTCCAGCCGGACACGTCTTCCGGGAAGTCCGAATGGGCGAGGCGCCGGCGAGCAGGCATAGTTGAAGGGGTGAGTCACCCCCTGCTCGGTTCTGGCGGTCGCTAACTGCCTCCGGGCCGCACGATCTTCCGCGAACAAGGTTTACAAACGGCAGTGGAATCCTCCGTCTCGAATGCAATAAACCACGTGAGGACCGGCTGTGGGAACCCAGATGCCTATCGCCGTGCAGGGACCCCGGCTGCAGGTGTCCTGGCCGAATAAGCAGCTGAATCAGACCACCGGCTGTCGCCAGAAACCTTACAAGGCACTCTACTCCCTACCCCTGGCACGCAGGCCTAGGGGCAGAGGCCAGGGCCTCCGCGACTAGATGCAGGCAAAGAGTTGTTGGCTCTTCGCGGCCTCTGCCGCCAGATGGATGGCTTTCTTCTGGGTCGCGGGGTGCGCGCTTTGGAGAAGGGTTTCCCAGGCTTCTCTACTATCTATTCCTTCCCTCACCCCTGGGTAGTGTGCACACTGCCACACTACACGGTCGAGGGTCCCCCTCTCTCCACATTTTTTACATTTATCTTCTATGTCCTCGTCTTGTAGGACGTGTGACGCCCATACCGGGTTTATGAAATTTCCGGCCTGTAGCCTTCTCCAGGTTACTGCCTCTGTGTTCCCGAGCTCCTTGTCCGGAGGAGGGACAGTTCTTCTCTGCAGTCTGTAATTCTCTGTGATTTCTGTGTATGTTTGTAGTCTCTCGTCGAGTTCCTTGCAATCTGGTGGTTCCGCTTCTACTCGCAGGTAGAGATCTCGAGCTAGAACGTGCGCCGCTTCATTGCCTGGTACTGACGTATGAGCTGGTGCCCATATTAGTCTAATTTATTATGCAACTTTTTCCCCGTTACAATCCGCACCGCTTCTGATGCGACTCTACCTATTCCATAACTGTAGATGGCTGTTTTACTGTCACTTATTATATAGTTTGCCTCTGTTCCCACGCAAGCAAGCGCTATTGCTACCTCTTCTGCTACTTCCGAATTGCGGCTGCGTATCGTAGCTGCTAATATTGCTTTACCCTTGCCATCCACCACTCAGGCTACAGCTGCTCTCAGTCTACCGCTCGCCGCATCTGTGTATGCTACCGTCTCCTTATTCATTTCGTTGAAGCATCTCATGAGGGCTTCGGCTCTCTTTTCCCTCCTCTCACTGTTGAAGGTGGGGTGCATGTTTCTCGGAAGTGGGTCTATTCTGAGATGTTCCTTGACCTCCTTCGGGATGTCTTGTTTTTGCTGCATGCCTCTGTCTGCCTGCAATCCTACCATGCCTAAAATGACTCTGCCTGTATATGTCTGGCTAAGTCTTTCCTGCTGAGCTGTTTTGACAGCCTCGGCCGTTTCCTTCCACGTGATGTGTATCCCCATAGCTAGGAGTCTTTCCGTTGAGGTGCTTATTGGTATTCGTAACGCTCGTTTGTAGCACCTCCTAATTATTGAGTCCAACTTATCTCTTTCTGGGGCCCGGATGTTAAGGTATGATGTAGCGTAGCTGAGTCGACTGATTATGTAAGCTTGCTCCAATTTTATTAGGCTCCTTTCTTTGAGTCCTCTCCCTTTGAGCGCTATTCTTCTGAATATTCCAGTTACTCGCGCTGCATATCCTTCCAGTGTCTTTATTGTTTCATCATTATATCCATTTTCCTGAATAAAAAGGCCTAAAATTCTTATGTTGTCAACCCTTGGCACCGGTGTGCCTCCTACCATAATGCTAAGATTGCTATCCCTTTTTAATCTTAAAGATTTCGGGTTGTATATTAAGAGTTCTGACTTCTCTGGCGAGCCGCACCATCTGGCATGACGTCACACCGCGCCGCTCGCCGCCGCCGCCGTTCGGTAGGACGTGACACCGCGTTCCTCCTCGTTGCGCTCGCATCCGTTCGCTTCGACAACTACGTCGCATGCGTGATGTCACAGGACTGAAAAGGAGAGCTGGCGTGCGCCGCAACCACAGTTGAGGCGACAGTATGGACGGTGACAATTCTGATAAGCTGGAGGAGGCCTGGAATCGACAGCGGAACGAGATGAAGAGAAAACTAATCGCCCAGGAAACAGACGAAAAGCTCGCCGAACGACTGGCTAAACGCCGCCGTGAATATGCCGCCGCGAGACAGGCACGTTTAACGTCCGGTGTCTCTACCGCTAGCAGCAGCGACAGCAGCCGGAGGAGAGACCTGAGTCCTCCTTCACTGAAGACGGCCCGTGATGAACGTTGGAATGCGACGAAGAGACTTCAGCGGCGGGCTCAAGGAGCCGAAGAACAACGTGCCGTTAGCCTAGAGAGTAGGCGTAAGAGTGACGCGACTCCTTCAATCTTTGGATAGCCTTGGTGCTGAAATCAAACATGGACCTACAGGTCATACTGGACGTTTATGCCTGTGCTTCATACGTTGTGGAAAATGTGAACAAGGCCAACCGGGGAGTTTCACACTTGCTTTCGCTCCATATATCCTGGCATAGCCGAGCTAAGCCACTGCCATTTTTCTTGGCGTTGGTGTTGACAACGTTCTTTAATAATTTTGAGGAAAGGAAGAGCGCATAACTGGCCCCCTTGGTCAGTGGACGCCTCAATCGCACTTTGAAGTACGTAACGGTGGTGTGAGAGAGAGAGCGAGAGATGTGGGCTGCATGCATTAGCGCTGACAACGTTGTGGCAGATACGCGGCACTGCAGTAATAGGCTGCAGCGTTCACTGGGTGACCAACCTCTCCCGGTCAACCATTAACTGCTAGGGTGGCAGGATGAACGCGATGCCTATCCAGTGTGCGGAACGCGCTCAATGTTACAGACGCCAAGCCGTGTCATTCGCTTTCTAACAGCACAGCTTTCGGTCTCTAACCAAGTTCAGCAGCAGTTAAACCGCAGTGAATTTTGGGGGGAACCTTCCCCCCCCCCCACCTCGTATTTCATGCACGCTAAGAATTGAATTTTTTTCCAAATCAGTCGAAATCATAGGTGAAAACAACTTAGCTAACGCTCTTCATTGATGTCGCATTCGCGAATCATTCGTTTCATTTTTTTTTGGAAAACCACAACAGAGAGAGTTTCGCCTATTCAAATTTGTCCGTCACGCCCTCGCTATTAGCTTTGAAGGGCATTTTGCGTATCCTGCTTGGGGGACGCGCGTATACGGCGCGAACACTGACGCGGTACCTTGGGCCCTTCTTTCCGCTTATTGGACCCCGTGGCCCCTGTTTATCATTGACCTCAATCAGAGGAGCCTATGCACTTTCTATGCGTCAGTGGCCGTTTTCAAGCATGTAAAAGCAGTAGCACGTGATGTCAACATCGTTGCAGACCGTGTTCTGGGCATTATGGGCTCCCTATTGTTGCCTGTTGTGCGGGTGGCTTGCCACTCACCGATGCGCCGCATTCAATGGGCGCTCTTAGCGTCGAGACCTCTCCCAGACCATCTACGCGACTTTGTTTGGAAACTTGGCTGGACAGTGCTGCCTACTTGTGATTGACTAGAGCGGTGGGGTGCTTTACGCTCCCGTACCTGTCCGAATTGCCCACTTCCGGTATCTAATCGCCACGCTGCAGTAACCTGCGTGGCAGCGCGTCTTTTGGTGCGCGGTTCATGCGGGATTCCGTGGGCAGGGCATTTCGAGCTTTGTCCCCCGCGGCCGCTTCCACAGCGGCCGTTTTGCTCGCCTGTTATTTGTTGCGGGTCTTTTTAGTTTATGGCGCAGTCGATGCACCGCGGTCGCTGGTGGCTTTCGAACCCACGCTGTGAGCCCAACACTTGGCCGTCTTCGCAGGGAGCTGATGAGTTTCTTCTTACAGGAACACTTTTTCTTGAGACAGGAAGAGTTTCTCTGGCAGTAGTCATGCCCAATCATTTCTGTTGGCAACGATTGTCTTGTGCTGATTTTTAGGCCAAACCGGCACTAAAGCCTCTTTTCCTCTGTCAAATTACTGCCATTTCACTCTTCTGTCAATAGGTTTGTTATCCCGGTTGACATCGACCACGAGCAATTTCTGTTAGTTACTCAATGATGCTTATGGTACCTTTTTAATTGGCTCGCCTCAGATGCTTAGCGTCATGTCTACTTGTAAATGTTAATGTATCCGGTAAAATTGGAAAGTGTACATATATAGATAATTTTTTTCTAAACGCATCTGATAAGCAATAAACAATGCCCACTAATACAACTGATGATTGTATGATTGTCTTTTTCTAAGCACATCTGAAAAGAAATAAACAATGCACACTAATACAGCTCTATGATTATCTTTTTATACAAGAAATTGTACCTTTAATGGGTCAAAACTGCTTCCAATGGCTCAAAAGCAGCAGAGTCACTGAAAAAACACAGTACACTGTGGTGCCATCTATTGAAATTTTTTTAAACCGCTTGGACATGCAGTTGAAGTGGGATTTCTTTTTCCCCACTGAGGCCCAGATTGCAGAGCGCGTAAACTTAGACAATATACCAAACATTTTTTTAATTAATTGGAGAAAAATTGTTGGGCGCAATTAGATATCTCGTAACTGCGGGAACGCGAAAGCCGTTCGCCACTCAGTGCACTGGTTTGAATTACCCAAATTATAGATCACGTGACATCGCAAGGTCATATGACCTAAGTGGCGATGTAACCGATGGAAGGTCACCGCGAGTATGAGCCATTAAAGGCTATCGCCTTAATATGCTATACCACCAGTCATTTAGCTACGGAGAAATACCAACTAGAGACTTCACCGACAGACATGCGGCGATAGCAGAGTTAGCACAGTCAGTGATCATCGACCCCATATCCCCATTTACCTGCTAATGTGAATGGTGGGCACTCTAGAGACTCTGGGTGCCTAGTATTACCGTTATACAAGGAATGATGATTTCTGGCAGCATCATTTGCTGGAATAACAGGGAAATGATGAAAAATACAATGGTGTCTCTCCCTCGCTCTTCGCGCAGACCACAGTGCGTACTCTATTTTTTGTCAGTAACCTGTGGTACCTGATACCAGTACTACACTGGCCGCGGGCATATATGTGCTATGGCTGCACATATTGTTTGCCGTTTTAATTCGGTCATCACAGTGGTAGAGGTGCAGTGGAACAAATTTGCTCTGGCGGCTGAAGGTTTTTTGTATATCTTTTTGGGGTTTGTACAACTTTTAACACGCCACTTTACTAGAATGATTTGTTTTCCGCGACAGAAGTGACCTGTTTTCGCGTACAGTTTGCCAGGTGATGCTAAGTTGTGTGTGGCTAATTATGCAGTCGGTACATGTGATCGAAGGCCTGCATTCAGTTTTCTTGGGGCTTTGATGCTATTCTGGGTATTTGTGTTTTTTTCTCGAAAGTTCATCTTTTTCAATTAAAAGGCATACACTCTACAGAGATGTGTCCGGCAGCATTTTATCGGCTGCTCGTGCAGGATTTTTCGAGCAAGACTAACGCATTTAAAACTTCCTCTTTTCTATGCACTATTTGCGATTGGAACGCGTTATCCACCGACACGGTTGACTGCACAAAGGTTTCGTCATTTCTCTGCGCACTTGCGCATAGTTCCTAAGCTACATGTACTTCCCCCCCTCAAAATGACATTCATGTTGTAAAAAGTATATTGTGTTTTGTTTTAGGTCTTATTTATCATTCAGCGTCCTAGCTGTATCTTGTTTCCATATTTTCCTGTTTTTCAATTTGTTGCTTTGTATTGTCCACTCCTGCCTTAGGCCTGATAATAAGGCTGGCAGTACCTGTAAATAAATAAATAAATAAATAAATAAATAAATAAAAAATTTTAAAGCAAGAATTGTTTTGAATTCTATGCGGAACCCGCTGCCTAATATGTATGAAACATGAAAAAAAGACCACATTTTCTGACGCTGCTTTGGCGAGGGGAACTTTTCGAATTTTCTCGAAGGAACCATCAAGAAGTGCTTTCGTAGGATCCAGAGAGTGCTCAATAGTTAGCAATAAAGAATAAGGACGGGCTTCCATTTCACTTTATTGATAAGAACGCCCTCCACTCTAAGCCAATTCAGCATGGCTTGCTACCGTTGTTATCGGAGATTGTCTCTTTATGTGTTAAAGAGCTGAAAGCCCAAGTGTGTGTGCCACAGAATTGTCTGTGGTCCCATCAGAACTGTAAACTTTCTTACCGTTCTTTTTATGTTATTGTGCTTCTAACAAGGGTTTGCGGAAATCCGACAATGCAGAAAAAAAAACTCTCTACAGGTTAGACACTCCGGTTACGTACCTAAGTGCCATGGGTTTGAATCCCACGTAAACCTCAGCCTTTAACCATGAATTTCATTTACCCGGTTTTTACAGTAGTATCGAGGCAGGGACGACAAAATTTTGCTGTGACAAGGGGTA
>JARKHS020036144.1:0-48086 GCA_030143305.2 Amblyomma americanum | reverse complement strand
TATTTCTCTTTATCTTTCACTCCCTCCTTCATCCCTTCCCTTACGGCGCTGTTCAGGTGTCCAACGATATATGAGACAGATACTGCGCCATTTCCTTTCCCCCCAAAAAACCAAACCAAACCAACCAATTTTAAGCCAGATTTCTAATGCACAACTACCTCTTTCACATATATGTTGGGCTCGAAGTTCATGCAACAATTTTGTATAGGCTAGCAGTTTTAATTGCAGGTATTAGATGTCAGGGTAGCGCTATTATGATAGGAAACAGTTATTTTGCTCAAAATAAATGATTCTGTTGGAGCTACACTGAAGTTAAAAATATCGAATGAACATTATCCGTTCTGATATTGACCATATAGAGCTACAAAAAAGTGAGCTCTACACTCGCGCCTAAATAGTTAGGTATTAGTCGTTGAAAGGGGATTTTCTTTTCCTTTTCATAGGAAACCTACATGCACATGCTTGCACTAGCAAGCGTGATCTGTCATTAAATACCGAAGCCTCAACTCGCACACTCCGCTGCCAGTACCTTCGAAGTTATGGCTTATCAATGCTCTATATCAAGAGCAAAAAGCAGTTATATACCCCGCCTTCCTTATCAGAGCATCCTAAACCACGAATACTAGCTCATAATGCTTTAACTGCTAGGACGATCAAAAAAGACTACTCACGCTTCTGCGGCCGCTGTGTTATAAGAGGGATTCCAGAAGGAAAGAGGTGAGTTCCTAGGAAAACGCACAATGAGGTTTGAACGCATTTTGTAAAATGTCGAATACAGCGTATACGCGTACTAGGCTTAAACTATGCTCTGAAACATATAGCTTCCTTCCAAAACTAGATCGAAGCATGTGTGCACTTGCTACATGAACAAAAAATTTCCAACCACCGTCGTACTATGCGGGATATCATCGTGTCTGCTCACCGTGAGGTGAGTGCCTAGAGTATACGCTTCTAGAAAACTTTCAATCATATTTCAAGAGTTAAACGAATAAACAACGACACAACAAATAAACAACGAATAATCAACGTCGCGTAGACCTGAAGTCCACTGACCGTATTCACATCAAAACGAAACAAACGTGACACCAGTGGAAACGTGCCACCTCCGTTGTGACAGGAGAATCCGATTATCGTAACGCTGGCGACACCGGCATTAAAACTGAGGAAATATTACGGACGCATCAGGGAACAGAAACAATATTTTGAAGAATGCATTAAGTGAGTTAGGTTGTGTCGCACACGTAACTGTCATGTAGTGAGAGAGAGCAATGTAAACCATTCAGCACCCCCTGAAAGAGGTGCGCATTTCACCACGTGCATTAATTACGGAGCCAATGGTGCCTAAAATATCATAATTGGCATAGGAACCATGTTATATCTTATTTTAAAGGGTAAATGAAAGAGTCTATAGTAACATAAATAGGGAAAATAACGAGTGCATCAACTGGCATCAACGTTGTCACTGTCAGTGCTGCGTAAAGAATAGACAGTAGGACGAAACAAAGGGAAAAGTAGGAGAAATAAAGTTACACTAAGAGTGCTGTGATGGCGGTCGTTTTGTTAGGGGTGCAGTTATCATCTCCTGCAACGAACTCTGCCTAAACTGCAAGTACATTATGCCTTTTCCCATCAAACCAAATGAAATAAACGTGTTCGTGAGGCCCGTACTCCATCGGCGTGGTTGCTCGCTTAGATAAGGAAATAACTAATTCAGATGGTGTAGTTACGGCCCTAATGACTAGTCTGGCTCTAGAAATTCTTGCTGCGATGCTGCGTTGGTCGCGCACTCAAAGTGTCATTGTGAACAGTAATGCGACAACATTCAGAAGCTTCTCTTGGCCTAAACGAAATGAACATTTTACAGCAGCTGTTCGTATGAACCAAGCAGCAAGTTAACACATTTAATGCACGTTTCCGAACCACAAGAGAATGCATGTGCATGAAATATTAACACAATGAGATCGCCTACTGCTAGCAACGGGCCAATGATTTCTGTAGGTATCAAAACTATCTATGCCTTGTGTTGCCGTGTTAACTGCAGCCTGTACGCAACGTCTTGCTTAGCATACATACCAGCGGTGTCAGGATTGCCTGCCGCGCCTTTTTTTTAAATCAGCTGAAACAGCTAGAGAAGGTAGTTTTGGCGCATATGACAAAATAGATGTTTTGTGCTAACTGGAAAGGTGGTTAACAAACTTATAATCGTCTACTTTCGAAATATTTCGATTATGGGTCTGGCCACATTACAGGTTTGCAGCCGCACGTTTGCAACAACCGTATCAGTATTTAGAATTTCGAAAACGCGGGTGCTCCTGCTTCCGTAGCTCAACCAGTTTTTGCTATTGCGCGCAAAAACGCGTTCGCTTCCGAAAAGCGCGCGACTTCGGCGAGCGCAAAGCAACACCTCTCAACGCACGTCACTCTGTGCCGTACGTGTCACGTGAACCTCTCTCTCCTGTGTTGGCTGGAGCAGCGAAGTGCAAAAAGGACAGAGAACGTCATGTCGCACGTCACTCGGGGCCGTTGCTTTGCGCTCGCGAAAGACGCGGGCTTTTCAGTAGGTTCCGTCGTTCTGCGCGAAATCCAAAACAGTTGTTCAGTAATAGAGGTAATCGCGATTTCGAAATTCTAAAGACTCATACGGCTATTACTAGTGCCCAGCTGAGGACCTCTAATTGCAATCAGGAGAAATGTACTAGCTAAAAACATAAGTATCCTAAGTAGAAAGTTCACTTGTTTACATTATTACTCTGCTCTGTAATGGCAGGAGAAGTGCGATTTCTATGCCAGAGAAGACGTTCTAAGCAATAAGCATATTTTTAAAAATTAGTGCCAGGTTTCTGTGAAACACCTAGTATAAGCGTTAACCTTCATGTGTTTCTTATTCGCGCTACGCACAGAGCAAACAATATTGACACATGCTAAGTATTCGATCTAAACACATTAGTTTTAATTTACTGCCTTGATATATATTTCAAATCTTCCAAACCCTTTACAATGTGCTCAGGGAACCGGCGTCCGCATGTTTTTTTGTTTGTTTTTTAACTGTTTACTCTGCGTGTCGAAGAAGCTGGGTGCCGGAAAAGAAAATTGCCCAGGCGAGCATGCGATATGATCCAACTAATCTACGCAAGCAGCTTTGTATATTTCGGTTTTACATTGATCTCCTTCCAATTGTGTCTGTGAATATAATCTCGTCGTGGGATTGTGAAGGGTGGAGGTGGGTGGAAGGTCGTAAGCAGGCGGCTCATTTTTACCCGTGGGGGCCGAGAAGTGCTCCCCTGTGGGTGGTAGGGGCTTCGGACACACTGCAGACACCACGCTTTGCAGCTGAAATAGAGCTACACTGCTCACGCAGTAAAAAAAAAATGCTCTCCAATACGTCTAGAAGATGAAAAGGACGGGAAGGAAACCGCCAGCATGTACTGGAGAATTTGAGGATTAGAAGTAAAGCATAGGACTAAGCACATTAAACAGAAGAGCTGCTCAAAACGTTGCTGACAAAACTTACTGCGCGGCGACTCGCCTCCTGTAGATAATCGCAGCAATAACTGCAGTCACGCAAGGTAACAAAATGAACACGAGAGATGCAGTTAAGGTGCGTGTAGCCCCGTGGACTTCTGAAACAAATGTTAGTAAAGAAAGATCAGCTTGCTGCAAAAATTTCGCGCTCACAGAGAATACAAACAAGCCGAGAGATATTAACCATTCAATAATTACAGTGAAATAAAATAAACAAGCACAAAAATGAAGACCATCTTGTCCTCGTTGGCGGTGCTCACTTTTAAGGGGAAAAATTTTGCCAGTACAAGAACACGGACACAGTCGAGCTTTTTCACATACGAACCACACAACTGTCCGAGGCCCCTATCTACTACATTTCTTGCTGGATGTAGTAGGGAGAGTACCAGCTTCAATCTCTGAGTAATCGCATTAAATAAAGGGCTATCCGCGGATGGCGTAACTTTCACACAACACAACACAGCAACTGCAATAGGCTACCATATTTAACCAGGCAGGCAGATGTCGCATTCCGACCTCGGAAATGGGCCACAATGTCGGAAATCTCTCCACGGCGAATAATATCCTTC
The DNA here is from genome assembly GCA_030143305.2 of Amblyomma americanum. Lineage (NCBI taxonomy): Eukaryota > Metazoa > Arthropoda > Arachnida > Ixodida > Ixodidae > Amblyomma > Amblyomma americanum. The sequence continues at coordinate 43,995 of JARKHS020036144.1, read as the reverse complement.
TGCAGGCGTTCTAGCACCGACCCTCGAGCAGAAGCGGTCTCGTGGAGGCCCCTGGTCGATCTCTGGGGGCGTTTGCTCCCCGTCCGTCTTCCTGGTTAAGTGCGCCGCAAGTACAATGTTCGCATCTACCTGCTCCTAGTAACGTTTCATTGCATATGTTTCGTACTGGATTCCTTGCTGTTCCTGACGGTAATACCCGACATCAATGGCGACCACATTAGATCTTTATGAGGAGTGCACCGTTGTCTCTTCCACAAAGCACGCGATACGTAGAGATTTAAACAATAGTAAGCAAAACAGCCATAAGAACAGGCTCTCAACTATAATTTCTTCATGCGCCGGTCCTGAAATCCTGTGCCGCAAAATTAAAAGGTGCTACATCATTTATATCATTCAACCCGACGGTTGCTGGTGCACACTTAGGTAAGGCCAGCCGTTTTCACGCAGCACCAACGATCAGAAATGACATAATCTACTGACTGCAGGGCTGCCTTGCCACTGCGCGCTAGAGCGAACATTCTCGTCGTGGTGACAGCACCGGCCCGCATGTATTGGAGCGCAGCAAACTGAAATTTAAACCACTTTTAGACAACACTTGTCTTGAAATCCTGTTAATATTAAGACTTGAAGGCTTTCTTACAAAGAAGGCGTTGGCAAAACGTCAACGGGAAAGTTTTATATTCAACAATGAGTGTCCTGGCTTTCTTCAAGAATTTGATTTGAGCTGAAGCATAGCAACGTCGGTCAACGAGCACAGTACGGTGTTGAATCCATTCAGCAGATCCAAACCACCGTTTGGACTCGTTTGCACTGAATTTAATACCCCGCAAAGGAAAGTCAGCAGGCAGGCCTTTTGTAAGAGAAAGCAAGATGACATTTAATTTCATCGTGTGCAATGTACAGCACCACATGTTATGTGATGTAATAATTTGCCGCGTAATGTCTCCCTGATATTAGAGGACAACCGTGTATGGTACGGAAAACACACGAGGCCTATAGAGGCCTATCTGCGTTTTTTTAACGCAAGTCCTCTAAAGCGGTGACATATATATTAAGCTGGGTTCTGAGATTTGGATAACATATTTATCCCGTTGCAAGTGTTGATTGCAGATAATGCACGATAGATGCGGCATCACGGCATGTATAGAACGAGGCATGCATAGAACGGCAATGCGCAGAAGCTGCATGCAAAGCAGTGAGCAAGAGGTCATGTGCTATTCAAGGCAATCCCATTTACATTGCTTTATCAGGGCTTAAGGACTGCGAAGGTATGACCCACAACGTTGCGCATTGACCACAACACCGACGAGCTTATTCTGGAATGCTCATTCGCCGGCTTATTCAGGGCCGAAGATTCGGAGACGGAGTAGTTTGTTTATGTTCATATTTTCACGACGTTCGTATTCTTTTAATGCTCCTGAAAACTACAACTCTCACGAAGAGGAAACTGTTATGGACGAAACCGGGTCGTGAAATAAATTAAATTATTTCACGTGCAGGAACCTGCAAGCTCACAATCAAAGTCGAGGTTCACAATGATTCACAAATCTTGCTATTCGCTAACAATGGTTTTGAAACTACCTGTTCTAGGAAAATACTTCAGTAAGGCGGCGAGTTAAGGTAGTGGTACATACGGACTGTGCCTAACAACGCAGAGATAAGGAAAAGAGAAAGCAGACAGGCGCAGCCCTAACAACTGTGCACTGTTTATTAGAAAGAAACACACAAAAATATACTCCTTTGTCGCCACCAGGAGCGCATGAGGAACACCAAAACACATACTGATACCTAAGGTATTTGAATCTAGATATTTTAGTTCACAATCATGAACACATACAGAGGGATTGCTACGCGCGAGTGACGGCTTTTGTGAATACGAAACGCTTCTTTGATTTCCCTTGTTAACTTATCTTTGTGTTTGCACACGACCCTGGTTTCATTAAAAGGGGGAATGCGCGATTTTTTTAGAATAGTTAGGTCGATTATTGTAAGGAATTGTAAGCACAATCTCTGTCATGCACAGCTAGATTTGAGGATGAAGCCCCTTTCAAGAAGAGGAGCGGCCTAGGTGCGCTGTTGAATGTGTTCATGCTCTAAAACTGGTTAAGGGCGCGTTTGTAAAAAAATGGTGCTTTGCGCCGTTGGTTAATTTCTTGAAGTCTGAAATGTTGAGGGTGGTTGTTTCTGACAAACCAGGGTCTTTTAATATGCCGGGAAAAGTGTTTAATAAGAAAGCAAGGGAAGCCATCACTAACAACTTCAAACCACTCACTACCTAGAAAAGGTTAATAGGAAAAAGCGTGGAGCCTTGCGGTTCCTGGGAGAATTTAATCTAGAAACGCTTTACTCTTTTGTTCAGAATGCAAAAGAGAACTGCCTGAAAGCATTTTTTTTTCTGTAGAAACGCATGAGCCTGATGTTCCATTCCGCTGTATCGTTACAGAGCGAGCCACATGACAAAATGAAGTTTCAAGTTTTTTAGAGAAAATTCTTGGTTCACAAAAGATAGCTGACCCATTTCTCGGACTGGCTCTTACTCACTATTAGAAGTGTCATAATCCGGGTGGGTGCCACAGGTTCATTATAGATGTTAATGATTTATTTTGCTCTCTTCCACACAATATCCTGCGATGTTTTAGTAAATGTTTGAAAGGTGACAATGGTGAAGAAGAATTCATCGCAAAATGCGGAATCTCTGTTAGGGCATTTTTGAAGCTTTGGTCGTTTTATTTCACGTTCACTTCTATTGAATGGTAAGGAGAATTGTAGACACAAAAAAGGGAGCGTGCATTGGTTCAAAAGTGGCTGCAGTACTCAGTAACACATTTTTCAGTTAAGTAGGTAAAGCTATTGAATATAATTCGGAGGCCCGTACAAAACGCATATCTATATACGTGGATGATTATCTTTCTTTTTGTTCAGTATGATGACTTCAACAGGCAAGTCACAGGCGTTTTATAGGTTTTGACGAAAGTGAACACGGTCGAACCTTCACTTGTGAAACCCCTCACAGGAATGAGCTAAAATTTTAAATATCAATTGGTACAAAAGCCTGATCATATGTGCTGGTCCTTTCTACACAGATCTGAAAAGCCCTTGCTCAGTTTCCATTCAGTGCGTTCGTAGATAGTCAAATGTGGTATTGCAGTTTCTTGCCAAAGTGCTGCCATTTCCCAGTCATGCGTGCGTACTTTCAGTGCACCTTTTTGCCAACAGGTTGAAAGGCCAAGGACCGCAGGGCTTCCGGATGATGTCATAGTACTTGCATGCAGTAAGATACTAACAAATTTCAAATCATGTGGTAGGCAGGAGCCACCAGAGCCCTCTACAGAAGATAAAAATGAAAAACGGAAATTTGCCGCCTTGCCGTAAATTCATCGAATGTCCCACCGTTTGAAGGAAGTAGGCAGAAGCTATGGCGTAGATGTACGCTTTTCTGCTGTAGCGGAAAAGAGAAAAAAAAAGAAGGTGCCATGTACAGCATGGCTTGAGGTTCATCCCCTGGGCTGAAAGAGTTGTGTATGAACTGCCGATCACGTGCAGGAAGACCTATACAGGTCAAACAGGAAGGCGCTTGAATACCCGCCTAAGATATCACAAGACTTCTTTGAAAGGTGCTTCGTCTTCAAATTTAGCTTTCGATTACTGCGATTGTCCGCATAATCGCCAACCTAATCCTTCTAAATAATCGTGCACTCCCCTTTTTAATGAATCCGGGGTCCTGTACAAACACAAAGATAAGCTAGCAAGGAAAATCAGTAAAAGCGCTTCATATTCACAAAAACCATGGCTCGTGCGCAAGCACCGCCTCCGTACGTGTTTTTCATTGTGAACTAATATATCTAAATTCAAATGACTTAGGTATAAGTTCGTTTTTGGATTTGCGCATGCGCTCCTGGTTGAGACAAACAGTATATTTTTCTGTTTTTATTTCTAATACCCCGCAAGGGTTAGTCAGCGCCGGTCCTGTCTGCTTCCTCTATCCCTTGTCTCTGCGCTTTTATTTACAGCTAGCAATATGGTGTAGAACTCGGACGTACTGTCCTATCGCCGGGACTACTAGTCAAACAAATTCGGCAAGTGTGCAATAGCCTGAGCGGCCACACAAGGAATACAATGTACTCCTATCAATTTATTCACGTAATATATACTGTGTATCATTGCTTGATCAACTTTAAAATACTGCTTATTATTTAAACTCGGAATTTAATTCCCAACAAAAAGAACCGGCCAGCTTAAGAAAACGTACACTTTCGATCACGTCAATAACATCTATGTTGAACAGCATACCTAGCAATCATTTCATCAGAAACGCAGTCCTAAACAGGCTCCGCGTTTTCAATTATCCTTCCTATTGACTAATATCGGCACGAAACGTGAAGCTTTAAGCAGTTCAGTTGAATCATGTTTCGCTAACCTTCTTTGTTAACCGAAACCTGGCTTACATCTGCTACCTGCGACGTCGAAATATTCCCCTCTCTTCCTAAATTTGATATTTTTGATAAGATCGCAAAGATAAGCGAGGTGGGGGAGTCCTAATAGCCCCTGATTGGTCATTATATTGTTCACAGGTAAACATTTCAATCCTTTTGGAAATGGTATGGCTTTGCTGCGATCAGTCTTACCCTAGAGTTCTAATCGGAGTTTATTATCGCCCTCCTTGCATGACTCTTCATTTAGTTCTCTGCTTCATGACGTTATCCAAACACTCCAAGCTGATTGTTGGGTGACTTCAATTTTCTTTCCATAATTTGGTCCGATCTTGCTTCCACTCTCTCAAAAAATAATCTTGATAGCGGATTTGTTCAGACCTGCCTCACTCTTCGGTTAGAACAAATAATAGATCACCCAACAAAAATAACAAATCATTCTGCTAAAATTCTGGACCTCGTGCTGACATTCCAACCTGGTAGCTTTTCACCTATAACTTATCTAGAAGGGCTTAGCGACCACCTGACTATTCAAGCCACTTTCTCATGTCATCTACAGAATAACAAAAAGAAAAAAAAACACTCTGCCCTATATGATAAACGTGATTACAACAGTCTTAACCACGGTCTCCCTGCTTTCCTCGATAGCTTTACCCCTGATTTTCAAGTTCGTTCACTGGAATCAAACTGGTTACATTTAAGTCAGAAATACAACGCCTTATTGGTAATTCCTACTATCACAATAGCAGAGCGACCGAGTTCCACATGCTTTAATAAAACGCTAAAAAGATTACACAACAAAAAGAACGATTATTTCGCACAGCTAAAGCTACTGACATGGCGCACGCTTGGAAAAATATTGCACTGCCTCCGCCAACTATGACGCCGACGTTGCCAAAGCTAAGGGTAACTTCTTTTCTTACACCTTGCATAATATGGTGCATAATAACCCAAAACGCTTCTGGCAAACTATTACTGCCTCTACGTCTAGCACAATTTCAATAACTGATCATTCTGGACTTACATATTCTGATTTAAACGTTCCAAATATCCTAAATGATCAGTTTTGCTCTGTATTCACTGATGAATCTCTCGATGACCTCCCTGAAGGTCATTGTTTTAATGATTCTCCTATGGAAAACATTATCTCTGAGCCAAATGGAATATTAAAAATCATAAAATCATTACCAAATTCATCATCTGCCGGTGTTGACGGCATCAACCCAAAAATCCTGAAAAATGCTAAAGTTCTGTGTAGTGTCATATTATCTATAATTTTTCAGAAGTCGCTTTCTTCATCCTCACTACCACGCGATTGACGCATCTGGAAAGTCATTCCAGTCTACAGAAAAGGTAACCGATCATCACCACTTAATTACAGGCCAATCTTGTTAACATGTGTTTGATGAAAAATCATGAAACATGTAATACATTCCCATACTGTCAAGTTTCTATCATCGCATAACTTTTTTATCCTTATCAACATGGCTTCCGCAAAAGTCGTTCCTGTGATGCACAACTTGCCCTCTTCCTTAATGACATACATACATGTCTAGATCATAACGTTCCTACGGATGCCAGGTTCATAGATTTTGATAAGGCTTTTGATAAAGTCTCTCATGTACGCAGCATTCTTAAACTTTCACGCCTAAACCTTCAACCTTTGGTTCTGGATTGGATCCGTGCTTTCTTAATGGGCCGTTATCAATTCGTTCACGCTAGTTCTCATTCTTCATCACTCTCCCCTGTTCGGTCTCGCGTTCCGCAAGGATCTGTCTTAAGGCGCCTTCTATTTCGTATTATATAAATGATTTGCCCTCTAACATCGCTTCTAACATACGGCTATTTCTGGCGATTGTGTCATCTATCGCCCAATCATCAACCAGTTCGACATTACCATTCTCCAGAAGACCTGCTACGCGTTCAAGAGTGGTCTAAAACCTGGCTAATGTCATTAAATTCTGCTAAAACTTCCTTTCTTTCATTCCAGCGCCGGCGCAACCACCAGGATGCAATTTATACAACTAGCGACCTTCCCATTAAATCTGTACATTCCCATCAATATCTACGCATCCATTTAAGTAAAAATATAACCTGGTTGCGACACGTTCACCATGTAACTAATTAAGCTAATCAAGTTTTAGGGTACCTGCGCCGAAACCTTGACTTAGCGCCGCATTCCATAAAATTGCTTGCTTAATGAACATTTGTACGGTCGAAACTGGAGTTTGCATGCGCTGTCTATGATCTTAACTTTGCTAACCTCATTGACACGCTTGAATCTGTCCAGAATCGCACTGCAAGATTCACTTGTTCTAATTTTTCATATCACACTAGCGTTTTCGCACTAAAGTTTCAGCTTAATCCCCCCCCATTCGCCAGTCGTCGCAAGATCGCCCGTCGTTCCTTGTATCATAATTTTTACCATACCTTTAATCACGAAGTTATTCCTATCACACGCGCTCATCGTATTCCCCGTAATTGTCACCCTAACGCCGTCTACCCTGTGTAAGCCCGGACCGAAACATATCACCAGTCCTTTTTCCTGAAAACAGCCCGAGACTGGAATGACCTTCCGTCCGAAGTGGCAAGCATCATCGACTTCAGCAAATTAAAAACCGCCATTGAAGATCATCTCTTTTCATACTAATTGCCTTTTCAGCCCACCCCTCGTGTAATGCCCCTTGTGGACTTTTGAAGAACAAATAATTAAATAAATTACACTCGTGCCCCTTTAATACGACCCTCGTTAATATGGACGACTCGAATTATGGACAGTTTTTCTGGGGACCAAACTTTGTCAGTGTAGTTACGCCTCGTTAATATGAAAACTCGCTCTCCGGGCACTGCACAGCGTGAAATGCACGGGGCCCATTGGGGTCCATGTATTTTTGTCCCGTTAGTATGGACAGCGATGCGAACTAAATCCCGAGTGCCTCAACCAAATGTTCCGCCCCTTATAATTTGAGTGCAGAACATCAACGAAGGCACGCGAATGTGCAAATACAGTAGTAGATGCCTTTCAGATTGTGCATGGTTTCATCCTTTACAGTGGTAAGGTGCCAGGTCGACGCGCCTTGCCGCTTGCCACATTGGATGACTGCGAAAAAAAATTTCTGTATGCTCCGTTGAAAACCACATTCAGCGTTTATCAGCTGAGTTAGTACAGAGTTTTTGGGATGGGAACCGTCACGGTAGGATATACTTCATCACATCAACCGGTACTATTATCCATCTCATGGACCACTAGGCGATTCAAACGTGCTTCAGCTTAACCATTCGACTTTTAAAATAATGGCGAGCGGAATAATACACCTGAGCTGGTAGGATTGCCCAATTTCCACTTCACTACCCGCCACTTTGCAAAGCAGTTAGGAATCATTTAAAAAATATCAATATATTTGTTTTTGTTTTTATTCATTACTCGTTCTTACGGACAACTCGCTTTATAAACATTTCATCTCGGGAACCAAAGTGTCCACATTAACAAGCCATGAATGTATTTCTAAACAGTAGCGATGAAATAGCTGCTGCACCATAACCGTTAGGTGCGACTATATGGGAGATAGAGATGCTAAGAATGGCTGAATTTCTTCTGAAGCCTTCACGCTACAAATTTAGCCACTCGATAAAAATGGAAATGTCACCTAAGCGCAAAGTACCATATTTTGACGACGTCACGGATGGTGTTTGACTTTGTGGTCGTGTGTCATGGTACTCATTCGGTTACGTAGTGCTCGAAGTTTGAGGATACGTGGGTTAAGCTGGAGACATCCGCGCTACAAGCAGCATGTGGCCGTTGTGGGGTGGTTGAAATTTAGCAGTTAAATTGGGCCATTTTTTGTATTCTCGCGCTTCCATTTTGAGAATATAACGCGTTTACTTCTACGTTTTCAGATTCATTGTAAACAAATCTTTTCCGCTTTTAATTCATGTAACGACAAGTGCTCTAAGCATTCATTCAAATGGACACAGTAGAATCAAATATTCACTTACGGGGCGACACTGTAGTTAGCTGCTGGTCTTTGAGCGCTCGCAATTCAGCGCACTTCCCAACACGCAAATCGATATCGTCGATGGCAACGTCACTCGGCGCCCATCCAATGGTTGCGGTGATGAAAATCTGCAAAGCGCGTTACCGTTAGTAGGCTTGAGCGACCCATAAACCATAGCGCTCCTTTCGTTCAAGCTTGCTGTGAACATTAATTTTTGTTAAACGGTGCAGTATAAACTGTAACTTCTCGCCTACATGTTCAGCACAATCGAGATTATGGCCTTGGGGAAAAGAATAAAGTTAACATTATTTTTGCTTCCTACCTGTTTTGATAAGGCATCCGCAATTCAAATTTTCCAAAACTGCCGCTTTCTTTAGTCGAAAAGCTAAAACACTGGGGCATGTCCGGTGCGGCACGTGCAAGGCTCTCGGCATTCCTTTAAACATACTGAGCCCTGCTATGCGCCTTCCTTTTGCATGTGCAATCATGCACAAGAAGAGGTGTTCTGTGCGTGTTCAAAGCCGACCTTTGGTGGACATTTAATTATTGCCGCTATGAACGCCAAGCAAGTGACGAAACTGATGGTACCTGCGTCAGAGAAATGCTGCAAATTCAGACGTACCCGATTAGTATCAGTACATGTCCGCAAATTCCTCTCCTAAATGGTGTGACTCATAACACACCATCCCGACATGTATATTTCTCCCTTTGTTTAGCACTCTTCTCTCATATATGGATCCAAATCATGGTTTCGGCTAGTTTTCGTTTAAATGTGTATCGCTTGTTTTTGCCCTTGTAAAAACAAAACGTTTCCCGACGTGGCTCGACGTGGTGTCTGGGACGTAGTTGTGAGAAATATTGATTTCTACTCTGGATAGCGTGGTATTCAAGCGGCTACTATAGCACAACTGCAATTGAAAAAAAGTGCCTATTACCTCCAGAATGTACGAATAAATGTTTGGCTGGTGTTGTCGTTCCATTTGTTTCATTCTAGCGCTATGTAACATTACTTGGACATGCGCCCATTAGTAGCGTTACGCCTAGTTTTTATTTAGTAATGCTGCGCTATCGAGGTTCACATGGATCACGATTATTCCTTCGAAGAACTTACGTATATGCAAAAAACATACCAGAATTCAGTAAGGATATTTGAAATATTTGCAAAATGCTATTTTTTTTGCTTCTGCTGACGGGAAGAGGACTTTCGCTTTGTATAACACCAAATTTTAAACAGAAATATCGTCTGCTTAGTTCAGCTTCTGTATATCTTTCACCCATTCAGGCTCACTGCCTTCTGTCCGAGAGATGGAAAAAGCGTAAAGAGGCGATGATAGTCATCGAAGCACTTTCAGATTCCGGAAAAGTTACAAAGAAAGAAAAAATACGCGGCTCTTTGCCATACCTCAGTTATGAAAGTCGCTTGCATTTATCAGTGTAAAATGGCCCTCTAAACGTGAACGCTATAAAAGGCTTTTCCTGGCTGACCACGTTTTGACAAATATTGGTTGTTCAGTTTCAAAACATCTCTTAAAAAGATGTTAACTAGTGGCCACATAGCAGTTAAATTGACAGGCAGAGCATAATGGTTGATTTAAGAACAAACATGCACAAAACCAAAGTACTGTTCAACAATCCCGCAAGGGAAGAGCAGTTCACACTTGCTAGCGTGGTGCTAGAACTGGCAAAGGAATATACTTAGGGCAGATATTGACCGCTGATCCTGATCATGATAGGTAAATAACAAGAAGAATACGAATGGAGTGGAGCGCATAAGGCAGATTCCCTCAGATGATGAATGGTAGTTAAGCAATCTCTCTCAGAATCAAATTATACATCAGCTGTACCTTACCGGTACTCACCTACGGGGCAGAAACGTGGAGGCTAACGAAAAGGGTTCAGCTTATGTTATGGACAAGGCAGCGAGCTATGGAAAGAAAAATGATAAGTGTAACGTTAAGAGACCGGAAACGGGCAGAGTGGGTGAGGGAACAAACTCGGGTTAAGGACATCCTAGTCGAAATCAAAAGGAAGAAATGGGCTTGGGCATTGCATTTAATGCGAAGTCAAGATAACCACTGGTCCTTAAGGGTAACGGAGTGGATTTCAAGAGAAGGCCAGCATAGCAGCGGCGGCAGCAGGTAAGGTAGGCGGATGAGATTAGCAAGTTGGCGGGGATACGGTGGCCTTATTTGGCAAAGGACATCGTTAAATGGAGAGACATGGAAAGGGCCTTTGCCCTGTTGTGGGTGTAGTTGGGCTGATGAAGATGATGACAGCCATATTCTGAACATGAGCAGATGAGTGACGGGAAGGATGGGTGCTCTTTTCATAAGGTTACATGGTCACAGATGTTGGCAAACAGCCATTTAAAGCTGTTAGAGTGCAACCCGCTTCGGGCCGAGATAGGGTGGGGGAGGGGGAACACTCAACGCAACGAAAAAAAAAGAAAAACATGATGCCTGCTGCCGTTTCTATATTATATTTATTATATAGGATAAATTGTGCATCTCCCCTGGTTTATCCTCAATGCCGTTGAACGAATTGCTTTACCCAAGATATCCGCGCACAGTGAAGTGGTGCTCACGATATATCGAGGGGGAAGGTCATCACGCTGAACAGACAGGCGTGTCCAGCCGCTTGGGCTGGTGACGGACGCGGTTGAGGTACTTCCTGTTACCAGACCATTCACCATGTCGATGAACGTTACGTTCAAAACTGCGCCCTCTGAAACAGAAAAAAAAGAGATAAAATAAACACATTCACGACATTCATCAGCTTTTGTTGGCTGCGTATCAAATTCGCAAGGCTGACCCCCGCAAGGTATAATTTTTATGAGCATCACAGAATATTGCATAATCGGTAGTTTCAAGTGTGCGAGAATATATTTCACTGGATGATAAAGTGCAATAAAGATGCCCGGAAAGGTTAAGGATCATATCAAAAGACCCTAGGCACACTCTAAATACGAATTAGACCTAATGGGAGTGTAAAGAGAGTAGGCCTTCCTGTGGCGCTCTTCGTTTTAGGGTCAGAGTACGCTGCCCAAACAACATGCAAAATTTAAGTGACTAAATGTATGGAATGCTTACTTCTGGCAGCGGAGGCATATTTCTGCCGCAACACCTAATAACTTGATGCAGTTAGCAATGGGAGGAAGCTTTTAAATGCGGCGCCGCAGCTCTCGAGGACACTAAATAAAGAGGATTGAACCCCCAGTAAAATCGTCATAAGTGCTAGAACTGCGCATGATTTAAAGGGGTCCGGAATTCAATTTCGTTGCACACCATAAGAATTCCATATTTATAGTGACAGAAATCAACCCCAGGACTTAGGCAGAGTAACCTGCCACTAAAAAGTAGTGCCCCAGGCGACAGCTGACTCCCTTCTGTTTCGAAAGCTACATTCGCCACGAACTCGCACTTTCGCCGTGTTCGCATTCCAACCGTCGTCGCACAGCGCCAAGTGAACTACTACGTGACTGGTCACGTGACAAACCGCGTGCAGAACAACGCGGCAACAACTAGCCAGCCAACCAGACTAACCTGCACATGCAATCAAGATTAACACAGGCTAACAAAGCTATGCTTTAGCTTTCGCTACGTATATCCTAGCATAGCTGAGCTACGCCACTGCCATTTTTTTGTATTGTGTTTTGTGTAGTATCCGTCTTTAACAATAAAGAGTTGGTAAACTGTTTAAGCCAAGACATATAAGATTTTAAAAATAATGACAAGATTATCCTGACAGGTGATATCAATGCCCACGTTGAGGAACTAGAATAGCTCACGGACTACAGCGGAACATAGCTGCTAGATCATTTATGACAAACATGACCTGCTCCTAGCTAATGGGGAAGGCAAACTTAAAGGGCAAATAAAAAACACGGAAATCAAGAAACACACAGTCCAGTACAGCTACATCACTCTCACGGATGACAATGTTACATAGCCCAAGGCGAGAAAGACGCAGTAATGACGACGCCACCGCCCGCAGTTCACCCAGTGAACAAAGGCCCGATAGCATGAGCCCGGCAAAGGCACTTAATTCTCCTCGTTGCAGTTCACATCATGCGCGCAGCTTAGGGATTGATCATAAGTGGATGTCTCTTTATTTGTGATACGCTTTCAGAACAACAGTTTAAGGCAAGAATAAGGAGATAACTATTTTGACCAGCAAACAAGTGGCCCATATTGCGCAACTAGGGGAGAAGATAGCAGCATAATCGCCAGCAAAAGACTGGGACTATAATGAACTAATCGCTTTGACCTGGAAAGAAAAAGGAATAGTGGAACAAAAGAACGACTGGAAAGGCAGAAAAAAACCTTGAATCTGGAAGAATGCAGAAATGCAGAAGTTGAAGAGAGAATTGATCTAAGGAGGCAGGCAGCGCGGTAGTGAAGAACAGCTCAAATGGCTGCGCCAGGACAGGGAATGCACATGTAACTCAAGTTAGATGTGTGCGAGTTTATAGACGCTGTCATTGGGTGATGGAGGTAATAGAAAATGGTAGAAAAGAATGCTAGAGGCATACAATATTTCATACAAGACAAGGACAACAACAACATAAAGGGGAACGCAAGTTTTGACTACATCGGCACGAAAATCAGGTAGTGAATTTAAAATTATTGCAGGAGAGATTTCTGTATAGGCTAACAGATGCTGCATCCATGAAGAGGACAGCTATATAGTTAAGCTTGCGGATCCAGGATTAGACGACAGCGCAGGAAAGGATTTCTAATAGATCAGCAATTGGACACGATTAAATAACGATAATTTTAAATATTGAGCTAGAGCCCCAAACTAGGCAGGCATTGTTCAAAGCTATACAAGAAGTGTTTCAGATTAAGCAGGCAACGGAAGATTATCTGTGCATCCGACTAATTTTAATTAACCAAGTTAAACGAAAGCTAGTATTGACTCATCCAGGCGAATCGCAACACCGTAGGTTATATATAGTCTTGGGATGCACGCTCTCACCACAACTGCAAAATATTATCACGTTGTGATGAATGCAGTCCAAACAGTGAGGAAGACCGAAGGATTCTAAAGGATTCCTAAAGAAACCGTTTATTGGGCTTACGTGTGCCTACGACGAACTGATTGACTCGGCGGCAGCGAAAGCAACAAGCAGAATGTCTGCCGCTCTCAGCTGCAATCAAATTAAAGCTGATAGCGAACTTTAGAGAAACACGCGCAAATTACCACAACATTCTAGAACAACGTAGAATCGAATGTGCCTTGACGCGGTCAATCAAAATAAATCTGTTCGCGTCTTGCATAACAAACAGAGCGATAAAGCGGCGCGCCGGCAGCTTCGAAGAATTTACAAACACTACTAAGATTCCCAGCATTATTCCTCTCAAAGAAGCATGGAGCCGGTGCTTTTAAACAAATAGGGTGACTAGAAACAAATAAAACGGACTCTGCACGATAAAACCGAGATTTGAAACGCAGCGTTCTTCAGCGCGCTCAATCGGGCTTTAGACGGACGACGTTGACAATTTCTGGTCGTACGCGGCGTCGCTGGAATGCAGTCATTTTTTCAGTGAAGACTTCATAGTCCTGTTCACCTAGCCGTCGAAGAACTTGTATGGGCTGAAATAGCGGCGAAAAGTTTTTCACTCAATCCGCGGCGGCGAATGGGCGTCCAAACCCAGACTCGATCTCCTGGCTTCTATTCCGTGTTGCGTCTTCGTAGGTTCAAGCGTGTGGCGTCGGTCCGCTCCTAGTCTGATCCGTAATCGGGCAAGTCTTCGGGCTTCTTCTGTGCCCTGAAGGTACGCGCCAACGTCGACGTTATCTTCTTCAGTAACGTCGGGCAGCATGGCGTCTAGCGTGGTCGTGGCCTCCCTGCCAAGGACGAACCTAAAAGGCGTCATCTAAGTGGTCGCCTGCACTGCGGTGTTATATTTTCGAAGACGATGTAATGTAAGACAGGATGACGTCCAAGGTATTGTGTTCGGCATCGACATACATGGCGAGCATATCGGCGATGGTTTTGTTCCGGCGCTTGGACAATCCGTTAATCTGCGGATGGTATGCAGTTGTCCTCGGTGGCTGGTTTGGCTGCAACGCAGGATGGCTTGCGCTAGTTCCGCAGTGAATGCCGTTCCTCTGTCCGTTATACCTAGTGACACGGGCTGGAGCATTTTATTTTTCAATTCTATTTTCTTGCACTACCATCATTTTTTCCCGTGATGAGCAGCCCGTTCTGTCGCAATTAAGACAGTGCGGGCAGGGCAATTTTTTCTTCTTTAGCCCGATCTATCCTCTGTCCGTGATGAGCACATCGGGGGCGCCGTGTCGCAGCAGAAGAATGCACTCCACGAAAAATTTGGTGACTTCTGCTGCAGTTCCCTTCGGTAGGGCTTTTGCCTCAGCGTAGAGGTTAAGGTAGTCGCTCGTTGTGATGGTCCACTTATTTTCAGACGTTGACTTTGGGAAAGGGCCAAGCAAGTCCATGCCGATCTCCTGAAAGGGCCTTGAGGGGGATTCAATGGGGTTCAGAAATCATATTGGTCTGGTGGGAGTGGTCTTTAGTCGCTGACAATCTCGGCAGTTTTCACAGAATGTGGGACATCGGCAGACAGTCGGGGCCAGTAATACTTGTCTTGAATGCGGCGGAGGGTGCGAGAAAGCCCCAGATGTCAAGCTTTCGGCTCGTCGTGTGAAGCCTGTAGAACTTCGCGAGGACTTGCAGGTACAAGAAGGAGGTAGGCTGTTTTGTTTGCTGCGAAGTTGTTCACGGGGACGTAATTCTGTACACGGAACGAATACAATCCTCGCTTGAACGAGTCGGGTGTAAAGAAATCTTGCCTTCCAAGATGGGGGGTTTTAAGCAAGGGTCCGAGCGTTGCTGCTGTGCAAAAGAGCTGGAGCTGGTGGGTCCCAGGATGGTGTTCTGATCATCGCCCGCCGGCGGTGAATTTACAGAGGCTCGTGAGAGGCAATCGCCGTCAGAGTGTTTGCGTCCGGACTTGTAAACGACGGTTACATCGAACTCCTGGAGACGGATGCTCTATCGAGCGAGGCGGCCCGGGAGGTCCTTCAAATTGGTAAGCCAGCACCGTGCGTGGTGATCGCTGACCACCTTGAAAGGCGGTCCATACAGGTTAAGGCGGCATTTGGAGGTAGCCCTGATGATGACAAGGCACTCCTTCTCAGTTGTCGAATAGTTTGCCTCGGCCTTGGAAAGGGAACGGCTAGCGCATGCAATGTCTTTCTCTAGCCCGTCGCTTTTTTGAACGAGAACGGCACGTGGGCCCACGCTGCTTGCGTCGGTATGAACTTCAGTGTCGGCGTTTTCATCAAAATGCGCGAGGATCGTTGGGGACTGAAAATGACGCAGAAGTTTGCTGAAGGTTTCTGCTTGAAATGAATTTTTTGTAGCGATAGCTACATTACGGTAGCATTTCGAGCCTTCAGCGCGGCGCCGCAACGCTGTCACGTGGTTGGTCACGTGGTGCGGAGCAGCTGCCGGCCGCGCGGTGCCGTGGCTGATCACGTGTTTCGTCACGTGGTTGGTCACGTGACCAGATTCCACTCGGCCAGCTGTATCTATCGCGTCACTCTAGGTTGGACCAGAGCTAAACCAGAGCCATTTTTTTTACGAGAGGGAAGGAAATGGCGCAGTACCTGTCTCTCATCTGGGCGGACACCTGAACCACACAGAAAGGGAAGAGACAAAGGAGGGACTGAAAGAAAAAAGGAAGGATGAGGTCCCGTAGTGGAGGGCTCCGGAATAATTTCGACCACCTGGGGATCTGAGCCACCACGCCACCACTGAGCCACCACGGCGTGTGCTTCTACTTGCGGCAATTGTCATTTAAATGGTACCTCGGCCTTTGTCGGTTGGGTCAGAGTTTAGGCGATGCGCAAAATGTTTTAAACAAATCGACGGTAATACGCGCACAGTCCGAGGAATCTGCGCACAGCTTTCTTATCAGTCGTCGGTGGAAGCTGTGCGAAAGCAGCGGTTTTCTGCGGGACTGGGCGTAGTCCCTCCTTGCTAACAGTGAGGCCTAGAACACGCACCTCTTCATAAGCAAAGTGCACTTCTCTGCTTTCAAGGTAAGACCGGACCACTTGATTCCCTCCAGTACTATTCTAAGCCTTTTCAGGTGCTGTTCAATGTTCGAGGCCAGACGTCATTTAAATATACGACAAAAATCTGCCACTCCAGGCCTGCCAGCACTTGATCCATTACTTGCTGAAACATCGCTGGTGCAGAACATAGACCAAGACATTTGTGACAATATTTTGCGCAGGTCAGATGCTTTGAAGACAGTCTGTTGGCAGTATTTCAGTCTGTTGAAATAGTTATCAATCAAAACATGTCGCTTTGGTTTCTTTTTCAAGAGATAAAGGTACATATGACACTGTTAGCCGTGAATTACCGTGGAGCTATATTGTATGGAGGAGGAGAACAAACTAAGGGTTCCCAACCGGGGCGTCCTTCGTAGTCTTTGTTCATGATTTACATAGCAAGGATAAAGCGTATGCTATATGGAGAGTAGAAATGGGTTTATTTTATGTGCACTGAACGAGCACATAGACAAAGAGACATACATCTCTTCAAAGATACCCATGGGAATGAGCCGCAAACATTGTATTGAAATGAGTACCGAAACTTTGAGCGTCATAGTATTTACGAGAGCGAGACTGGAGCAGTAGTAATACAGGTACATGAAATACAGCGCGTGGAGAAATACAATTGTATGGGGGTGTGGACTGCCCACCTGCCTGCCTCTGTATGCTTGCTCATTTGCATGCTTGCTCGCCTGCACGCCTGCTTGCCTGCCCACCAGGTGGACAAGCTACAGTGTAAATCCCAGAAACGTAAAAATTAAAGCAACTAATCGCAACACGAAAAAAAAAACACCTTGCTTGCATCGTTTTCCACCTTAGCCTAACCTATACCCCCAAGCTTTTGAAACAAGAATAGTGTGAGAGATGGAATTCGTAAGCCACCGTAATCTGTCAGCCTATCAAGCAGAAAAAACGTTGAAAATTCAAAAAAAAATTATTCTTACAAGTTATTTTTATTATTTATATTTTTTATGTAAATATATACTTCTGGCATCACGAGACGAGCTGCAATGAGCTCACTTTCCATTTCCATGCGATAATACAGGCTGAAGCAGACTATTGGGCCGTTGGTCAAAGTCTGGCTCCCAAGAACTCCATATGGAATCGTAGACATGTCATTGGAATCCAGAAGAAGATAGTATCCTGAAAATAAAACGCATATTGCATAAGCACAAACTTCACACTGAAAGCGACTGCTAGAGCTTTGGGGCATGGAATCGCAAACAGCACATGACACTTATTACGAAGTCCCTCACCGTCCGCTGTTCCCAATGTGTGATCGTTCTCCAGGCCCCTGGATTTAGACACGGTGGGACCCTTGTGCCTGTACCACCGCATGACGTCTTCGCGATCCATGACCTGCCAATTGCAAGTGTCCTGTTCGAAAGTGCAGCTGCCTGGAGGGGGACAGTGTTCCTCTTCCAGGCTGACGTCATCAACGGCGACAGCGGCGGAAAATTTTCCGGACGTTTTCCCCACGAATGCAATCTGCGTATCGTCGAAGCCAAAGCCCAAGGTAGAAACCTCGTTATGCACAAGTTGAGCAACAGAGCTTAACTGTTTTTAATTAGTTTCTCTTTCCGCTTATTGCCTCTTCGGGATTAGTCAGTCGTGCATTCTGTGATAATCAGGATTTGTTCATCCTAGTACTGGGTTCGCAGCCCTGTTACTACCTTTATCGCAGTGAATTCCGACTAAGATGACTACGAACATGGCACCGGTTTGTTATGCTGTTCCTGGGTGTATCTTTTCGTAACGCAATTGCTAAGCAAGCAAGCACCTGGCATTAAGAGCAAATGTAAATATTTCACATTTAATTCCCAAACACAATTACAGATATCATGGTTTCGTACGTGTAGACAATATCAATTTTGAAGTTATCATGTGCACGCTACATCACAAGGATGATTTCCTAATAAAAAACTACCATAGTAAACTAGATTGCTTGATGAGAGCAACGCAAGACCTGTATCAATGAGGCATAGGTGGGCCGCGTGCATTGTAGACGCTTATGTTAGTGAAATGGGCACTAGAGGCGATTGAGCTTTGTATACTTAAAGAATAAAAAACCAGGAGTTATTAAAGGCTCGCCTATAACGACTGCTACTGTGGGGAGAGGCCCGGCAGCGGTTAATGCCTTGTTGGCACTGAACAAGCACAGACTAGCGTATGGCCCGACGGCACTCCAACTGAGCATTAAGCCACCAGTATATGCCAGGTGGAACCTACTTTCCAGGACTGTTGAACGCTGCATTTTCAGCACCTAATTACTCGTCTGTTTCTGTACTCTCGTGTGCAGAGCTGCAAGTATAACCATGAGACGTAGAGGGTCCTGTTCGCTACTGCTCGCATTAGCCTTGCAGTTACTCTCCCGGTAATTGCTCCACCATAGCTACCAGTAGATGGTAGATAAACTCGGCAAGTTTTAGCACCGATAACCGCTCAACGCTGCTTCACGTTATTCCAATAAGAACATTTTTGAACCCCGAAACAAACTTTACGATAGCTGTTTCCATGCCGTGTGCCGCCGAAACCTTTAAACGCGACAACCAACCAGGGGTGAAGTGTACATCAGCTCTTCGGCTCGCAAAGCTCGTCTTCAAATAGATGAAGTTTTGTGAACACATGACACACACGCCACAACTAAAAGCTGCTGGCGGTGCGACGCAGTTGCATTCGTGCTACATGCACGCATGAGAGTTTGTAACATGGGCCACTGGTGCTGCTTGTGCAGCAAAATGCTACAGATTACTACTGCTGACAGAAAGCGTCTTCTACGCCTTCGTCTATGTACTTCTCTCTGAACTTGTTAACTAGGAAAACTAAGGCGAGTTGACAGTTTTTTTTCTCGAACACCTAGGATTTAGGTGGCTTGCTCGAATGTTTCAAGTTGGGCTAGTCAGCACAAAACGCGTTGCCGAATAGCAACCTCGAACTCCTTACGTTTAAGCTAGTGGTATAATTTCTGCATAACCCTCGCAATCCGCGCCCACAAATGCTGGATATTTTGTACGTGAACTGTAAGCAAGCAAATACTAATTACAAAATTTTAAATCGGGAAGTGTGCATAAATAAGGCATTCCCCACTGAATATGAAATACTAGTGCCACACAAGCCATCTCTTTTTGCGCACATGTCCATCGTCAGTTGAATAATCATGTGCTCTATAAAATTGCACATAAACACCTGCCCTGTCCGCATTTTTAGCAAGAGCATTTCAAAACATCGTTCTGTTAGCGCGACTATCGATCTTAGCTCGCCAGAATGGAAACCAAAACTCTCGCTACATCGTCTCATCATCAGCGTGTAGCCTTTTTTGTCAGTTCTGTCAACAGCGAAGAAAAAGAAGGGAAGTATATCATGCAAGACCAGCAACACCTTCTAAGATTCAAAGTTTAATACCTTTTCTGAAACGTACCAGACTCCCTTCATGAAGACAGTAATTCACAAACCTCTATAATGCCTTGGGAGAACAAGTCGACAGCCGCAGATTTCCATTCCTTAGTGGCCATTTGGAATGTTGTTCCAACCCAGAGATGTTCCTCCTCGCCATTCTCGCGCAAAGCAGTGACATTGAGCATTTCGGCAGTGCTGCCATGAATGAAAAACCAGAACCGCAGACAGCGCTGATGTGATGTGCTGCGCCAGTGATTGGGACTTCGCATACGCCCTCCAGGATACTTCAGCAGAGCGACGTGACCTGCACTCGGCATAAACGGTTATGAGGCAAGCTGCACTGGTAGTTTCTAAAAGAAATATGAACAAGACAACCTTCTGGTTTTTGACGCAGGTAAACCTGCTACTTGTTATGGCGGTTTTCGACCTACCTCCACCGAAAACCGTCATAGCAAATAGCAGGTTTACCAGAAAGCATTCTTAGGCTGTGGTCAAATACTATCATAACAAGTAGCAGGTTTACCTGAGCGCACATTTAGGCTGCAGTAGAAAACTGTCATAACAAGTAGCAGGTTTACCTGAGCGCACATTTAGGCTGCAGTCGAAAACTGTCATAACAAGTAGCAGGTTTACCTGAGCGCACATTTAGGCTGCAGTCGAAAACTGTCATAACAAGTAGCAGTTTACCTGAGCGCACATTTAGGCTGCAGTCGAAAACTGTCATAACAAGTAGCAGTTTACCTGAGCGCACATTTAGGCTGCAGTCGAAAACTGTCATAACAAGTAGCAGGTTTACCTGAGCGCACATTTAGGCTGCAGTGAAAACTGTCATAAAAGTAGCAGGTTTACCTGAGCGCACATTTAGGCTGCAGTCGAAAACTGTCATAACAAGTATCAGGTTTACCTGAGCGCACATTTAGGCTGCAGTCGAAAACTGTCATAACAAGTAGCAGGTGTGCATCGCACAACTGGCGGACCGAGGGACAGGCTGCAGTCGAAAACCGCCATAACAAGTAGCAGGTTTACCAGAGCGCACATTTAGGCTGCAGTCGAAAACTGTCATAACAAGTAGCAGGTTTACCTGAGCGCACATTTAGGCTGCAGTCGAAAACTATCATAACAAGTAGCAGGTTTACCTGAGCGAACATTTAGGCTGCGGTCGAGAACTGTCATAACAAGTAGCAGGTTTACCTGAGCGTACATTTAGGCTTCAGTCGAAAACCGTCATAACAGGTAGCAGGTTTACCTTAATGAAGCTTTAGGCTATGATTACCCCATAGTGCGCGAACGCCGGCGCCACTCCAATGAGCTTACGCTGTCGGTAGCGCCCCCAGCGGCAGCTTTGGCCCCCTTATCAATCTTGCGAGCAACCTTCAAGACCAGTAAACGTATATACTTTGGAGAACTGAAGGGGGGGGGGGGGGGTACTATTTATATAATCTCTTTTGTGCGAGCTGTCCGTGTTTTCACTCCCGCGGAACTACCAGGTTGCCGAGTTGCCCAGTGTATGCCGCAGTGTCACTGTAGGGACGGACGACTAGTCATGCTGCTGGAGCGTTTTGCCCCGCCTCCCCATTATTGACAAAAAAAGGAAATGATATGAACCGCTTTTTTAATTAGAAACAAATGTAGCCTGCACGAGGGTGGGAGTCAAAATGCAGTCTAGGTGCATGTAGCCATGCTGGTCAGGCTGCAATGGTTGATTGCCCCTCCGCCGTTATGATTTGCGGCTTTCGTGTCGGGCGCGCGGTTCATGTACTGTTTGCTGTTCTTTTTTAAACATGGGTACCGGTACCATAATTAAACAGACCTGCATGCCTTGAATCGTGGTTTATGCAGCGATAAATACGTAATTTTTAGGACTTAGTAATGGCAAGAAGTGCCTGTCGACACTGTCAGTTCGTAATTAGGCACGGGTAATAAAGGTGTCAGAACTAATCACAAAGAGGCAGGCTTTATTTATTCCCATTGTACGTATATATTTCGAATTTAGTGTACGCATGGTGCTTGTTTTTTGTGGGATTTAACGTCCTAAAGCGACTCAGGCTATGAGGGATGCCGTAGTGGAGGAATTTCGACCACTTGGGGTTTCTTAACGTGCACTGACATCGCACAGCGGACGGGCCTCTGGCATTTCGCCTCCATTGAAACGGAACCGTCATGGCCGGGATCGAACCCGTCTCTTTCGTGCCAGCAGTCGAGCACCGTAACCCTGTGCCACCGTTGCGGCACACGCATACAACTAATGTGTTACTGACGATACAGGTGACATGAATAAGAGAGTTCAGACAAACGTGAATGGGTCCTTAAATTGTGCAACTATCGTGTGAAGTTCAGGATGCTCTATCCAGAAAGTAGTAATACTCTCGCAAGCGTGCCATACTTACTGGGGTTTGGCGACGGCACTGAATGTGTAGCTCTTTGCTTAGGAAACATCTCCGCTAATAGCGCGGCATTTGTTGTGGCTACAATGGTAGTAAAAAAAAGTATCACACCGCAAAAATGGGCACAAAACAGAATCAGGACTTTCGAAGAAGTTCAGCTGCGAACCGCCTTTATTCACCTGGAAACCATTCACGTATTCAGGTTTCCCACTAGCGACGCACAAGAACATGCAAATTCGTAATCGTTATGATATGCCCGACAGATTTCACGGGATGACGTGATAAACCTTGGATTAAAGCTGATTCCTATTACGCGTGCACGTCCTTTCTTGGAAGCCATATATGAGCATGGGAACCACACATGTAGGGAAAAAAGCAGGTAGTAATAGCGCTGAACGTTCTTTGCCAGCAACAAGTCGACATTCGTGTAAACACAGCGCACACAGTGAAATACTCCTTGAGCAAAATCGTGTTATTCAAAAAAAAAAAAACTAAGGCTTAAGTGGACGCTGAACTCTAATGATCATGCAGCACATTATTTCGATGAACCTAAGTTTAAGCGACACTAAGCAAAACTCCATTTAATTTTTGTGCCGACTGTAAAATTGATTCTCTGGCTTTTGCTGGTCACACTGCAGTTTGTCCGGCAGCTAGCGAAACATTTATCGACGAAGAAATTTGATTTAAATTATCTTGTGGTCAGTCTATTCAAACTTCTGACGTCGTTACCGAAAATAGCGGGTTTCCACTAGTTTCCACGATCCAGGATCCAGGTCCGCAATATCTGCGCCGAGTCGCCGACGCTTGCATTTTACTTGCGGAAGTGGCGGCTGACGGCGACGCCTGTATTTCGCGGTAATCTGTTGATACAAGCCAACTTCTGTTTGAGCCGGTGTCCACTAAATAGATAAGCATGCAGCTGGTTTCCTAAGCCGTTGTCTAAACAATAAAGAAATCTTCCTGCATGCCGTGCTCGCTTAATTTAGGTGATGATGCCGAGAAACTTTTGCTTCAATGCACCGTTTAAGATTAGTCATCAAAATATAGAGCCCTCAGCCACATATGAAGTACAGGTCATGACAACCGTCCACGAAACGTAAATTCTTTCTGGCTGCAGCTGAGACCGGAGAGAAACCAGGCGCTCAAAACCAATGTGAAGAGATGCTATACAGGTTTAAAGGCCGCTGTGCTGCCGCATCAACTCAAACTGCCCTGCACTGGCGACGGTTAGAAATTTTCGCAATATATGTATTGCAGTGTGCAGAGTTTCGCGAAATTTCTAAGATGTTCGCCTATCTTAGTCATACGTTGAACCAAAAGTTGTTTAGTTGTTTTACAGTTTGCTAAGATAAAACATACTGTCACTGGATAAAACGATGATTCCTCCATCTGATTGAATGGTTTTTAGTTCAAGTGGAATTTCAACGCACAGAGACAGGATTTAGGCCTGCTCACTTTTGGCTACATTGGAAAAACTTGACTATTGTTCTTTGTGTCTGTTAATTGCAACTTACGTTTTCACGGTAATTTATGTTTGAAGAGGAGCCCATAAGACTTAGAATTACGCTCATTATAAAAACCATACTGTGTTGCTGGAGTTCGAAGCGTAATGACTTCACAGTGTCTTCCTGCTTTTATGGCGCCCGTCGATGGAAGCTACGAAACAAGTTCTAGATTTACTGTTGCCCACGAAGAAATCATTGCTCAGGCGTGGAAAAGAAACGCGCAAGTTACTCGAGCAGTGTCCCGTTCACGTTTTAGGCGAAGTTGCTTGTCTGTATCCAATGGCCATCGCCACTTGCAATGCCAACTTAGTGTAGCGTGAATCAGCAGCAGCGGCGGCTCGTATAGCAACTTTCGGCTTATAGCGCTCTTGGTTACCTACGGCTGAACTTCTTTCTCGGGGTGAAACCAAAACGATGGTGAACGCTTAAAACCTAGTAGTGACCCTGTATCACGTGCCCTGTAACTGCAAAATATTGTGCCTGTCACCTATTTTGAACCACACCGTCACTGAGAACAGCACACGACCCAGTGGGGATTTCAAGAAGTGTTCGGCGCACGTGATGACAAATCAACCTTATGCTAGTGCACTCACAGCTCTCTTAATTAGGCCCTGTGCTAAAGCATCCCCTCTACTTGAACGAGTCGGCAGAGCGGTGCGGCGAAAATCTGTTTCGATGTCTTTCTGTCTACAGTTTCACGGCATGCGATATGCAAGTAGAGCCAAATTATATAATTATTATGGTCTATGTGCGCCATTGCCGGACACACGTCGTGTTCTGAAGCGCAACATTTGTGACCAGAAGTGTATTTTGCAGGAAGTGGTATGAAAATGAAATTGTAATATATACTAAGCCTTATTCTTGATGATCTACGTCGGTGGACCTCCGAGCATATGCCGTTTTGAAAAAAACAATTTGCGGCCAGATGTGTCTCCTCCTTTGCGCACCGTTCTTCACCTTTTACAAGCTTAAAATGTCACTCTACATTCACATCAAATTGAAAAGATGCGAATATTTTCAACGACTTTTTATTATGGAGTGATTATGTTATGCCTAGATGTAGTCTCACCGTCGAGTTCCTTCGAAATGAATCACCAGACTCACGTCATTCATTGAACTCTGATAGCTCTCTTCACCCCTCTATCGCTGCAAAAACAAAACCCCAACATTGATGAATATTCCCCCTAAAATTATCCTCATTATGTGCAAGAACACACACGAACTGAAATCCAAGTCATTTCAGTACTTCCAATATGTCATCCCAAGCCTCTTGGCAATTCAGAATTAAAGGACGTGACAGGAAAAATAAGGGTGGTGTGAACAAAAATAACATTTGTTAGATAATCAACAAGGGTGAAATTCGGCGAAAGAAATAATTGGCAAGTTCGAATATATGTGCCATGACCTCACCAGCAAATGTCTCCGTGCTGTGATCGCGCTCTAAATCCTCAAGTTTTGTTGCTGTTGTGAGCTCCCAGTTTTGAAGTTTCCAGCCACAGGAACCGGACTCAAAGGTACACACTGCACCGCAAAGAGAGACAGAGAAAGCGCCTGCACTTACAGCTGAACACAGAAAAGACCAATAAAGATCATAGATCTATGCGTTATTTCACCACCGAATACAATGAGCAAGAAGTAGAAGAAGAGCTAAACCAATAAAACATGTTCATACAATGTGCAAGACGTACAAGAAGAGCTAAACTAATAAAACATTCACTCGCACTGAGCGCTAAAACGCACTTGCTTCCGCCTCAGTCAAGCTTCCACCTTTCTGTTAACTTGCCTGGGCTACCAATAATGTACTAAAGGCTTCAGATGAAAAAAGCTAGGGAGTTCTGACGCAACGCCCCGCAAGTGACGACCATTCATTTCTTAAGCGCAAATTACATCACACTCTGCCTCGCCAATACATTCATTAAAATTAAGATTACTCATTTAAACGGACTCGTTCTTACCATGAATGAACGAAAAATAACTGCGAGCGAATGATCTCAGAGCTAAAAATTATAATTACTGAAATTTTATCTAGACGCTAAGTAACTTTAAGGGTTCCAACCGCCTTGTTCCATGAAGTGCGCATTATTTTCTAATGCGAATGTTGTTATAACACCTCTTTATAGCTTTGAAAGCTACATTAGGGGGACTTAACTGATTCTTCTGTTTCGAAGTATCCATGGAACCTATTCTTTTTTTTTTGGTCGTCAATTATTTTTGCCGTCCCCAAGTGCACTCTATTTGCGGTAATGAATGATTAAAAATAAGCCTCCGTATAACGCCGTAGTAATCTGAGCTTAAAATTTCTACGCTTTCTAAACTTAACAAAGAATAATTCGGTTTGAAATGCAAGATCGCGGCGTCACTGCAAAAGCGATATGTCGCCGACATTGAGCACCTGTTTACAAGGAAATCTGTCTTAGCTTTCGTTTTTCCATTTAGGGTAGCATCCCGCGTGGCAGCCTATAGCGTGCACTGAGGTAGTCCGGCCGATCGAGATGCGGTCGTGGAGAATAGGAAAACCTCAGCTGCAAAGCTGGCCTTCGCAATGGGCGTCAGCATTGACTAGAGTAGAGAAATGTTGCGGACCATCCAATTGGCTGCTTCGGTGGGAGAGGGCGGCAGGAACGGAGCGCGGCGGAGCCAATCCGCGGTGCGGAAAAGTACATCGTAGTTAGGCGCATTCGTGTCGCTCCGAAAAGGGGTAAAGCCAGCCGCGGAGTGCAGGCTGTAGGCTCAGAATCTAGTTTCGGAGCGGTTACGACGAGCAAAGCTGCGCTCGTGCAGCTGTTTGAGCGGCTGTTTTAGTGCTCGGCGCTTCCGGTTACCGCTATGATCGCCGCACTGGCGTGTCCGTCACTGATTCCGGCCAGGAGATGAGGCGAGAACCTAAGTGAAAATGCAGTCCAAAGCAGGAGTTTTCATACAAGTGTTGCCCTACGTTTGCACCATGTTGGAGTGATCGGTCCATCGGTGTTTATTAATCGGTTTCTCATCGATTCTGTGCCGGGCAGCGAAATTGCAGCGATGCAGTGACGAGTGCTTCTGCATCGTGAAGCTCAACCAGCGTGTATGTGTAAGCCTGAACTCTGGGCAGTTTCCTGGAACGCGATCAAGCCGAAGACCGCAAGCGGAAGAAGGCCCAATATGCACGTGAACGTAGAGACGCCAAAATGGAGCTGTGAGATACACAACCGGCAGTCGCCTGCGAGACGCCTAAACTGGCCTGCTGCTCCAGACCTCTCGGCCGCTTATGTCAATGAGCTTTCGCTAATAAAGCATTCAGCTGGTAAGCTTTGCGTAACTAATTTCTTTGCAGGAAAAGTCTGCTAAAGAGCTGCTTCTATTAGACCGCCTAGAAGAGGTTTTCACAAAGGAGACAATAATACCTAAGGATAACTAATTCCACACTTTCATACGATGTCCACACTAATACACAAGTGGAGCTTAAATACGGCTTTTTTCCAGGGCCACTGTACACACCTTTGTCTGTGTTGCATTCGCCGTCTTGCATGGTGAACCTGTTCACGGCAATACTAGCAGGTATATGAGCAAGCAGGTAAGCCCTAAACACGAGCTGCAAGAAGAAAACAATGGCTGATTATATTCAAGGCGATAAATACGCTGGATTCACGTTCTGCGCGAATATTACAGAAAGAAAAAAATATCCGCGAACACTGCCTCAGTGTTAGACTTCAGAGCGTAAGCTACGGAAGCTGCAATTGTTTACATCCGTATGCTCAGCAAACGTTGAGAATGCCAAATTCAAACCTCCGCAGATGTTTCCTTTCCGAGAACAACCCTTCTAAAATGCAAGCAGCGCAAACTCATGGATTTTGCACTACTATTGCGATTTACAGCCACCTTCGCTACATCCAGTATATTTCCTTGTTATATCAGTAAATAAATTTAATAACCGTGTGCATCACAACTCGACCAATCGTTTGACACCATGCGGAACCCCCTGCGACAAATGGTTCGGCCATAACGGCCGTTCGAAGGGCCTTGCAATGTACGGCTTAGGGGCGGAAAGGTCGTCGTTGCCGATCCCACACATATTTTTGGCTTCATCTCAGTAATTTTATCCTCATGAACATTCCAAGTCACTTGACACCACTTTGAACGTTCTGCGTCAAACGGGTCGCCCACAAATTTTATGCAAATCGTGGTCTCGGGGCGAGGGTCCCACTTGAATGGCCGCTATACTGGCAAATATATAACAGATCGAAAGTAGAGGTATCAATCGAGGCACTACGCGCCCACTGTTGCAATGCGATATATGCGGTCGTGTGATAATTTTACCTTCACTGCAGACAGGCGCGTCCTTGACAAACGTAAGTAGTAAGAGCTCTTAAAACAATGGAGGTACCCTCGCTTAAGCCAGGATACTCCTAAAGCCACACGGATGGCGTGCCCAACTATGTCCGCCATTTTCTTCTTCACGACCACTGCGCCAACGTTATAAACCTGCGCCAACGTTCTAAACCTGTGTGGAATAAAAAAGAATATACGCAGCTCTCCTCTGGCGCATTCCCTTTTATAAACGGTAGTGCGCCATCGCGTGCGCCATATCTCATGATAGCGCACGCACGCGTAGCATTGGTAATCTGCAGCCTTCGTTCCCTTCGATACCTTAACATCAATGTTTCCATTTTCTCATTTGTTTCTCCCTTAATGTTCAGACGTAAGTCCAGTTGTATCAAATTATAGATACTGGAGCCCTTGTGAGGCCTATAACAGTAAATGCTCAATACGTAAATGCTATATACAGAAAGCAAAATAATATCGGACTCACTGTTAGTGCAAAGAAAAACAGGAACTTGTACACAACATATAAATGAAACTTTATGCAGGGAACCAGGAACAGAACTCGGGAGATGACACCACTACGGCACCTCTTTCTTCCTTTCTTCTTTCACTTCCTCCTTTATTCCTTTCCTTACGGCGCAGTTCAGGTGTCCAACGGTATATGAGACAGATACTGCGCCATTTCCTTTCCCCGAAAAACCAATTATTATTACATGACACCATTGCGTAATGATTCGGGTCAAGAAATAAATTGCGCCAAAAGCACTCTAGCACTTTTTCTGAATGAAAAAGAAATGCAGACAACTGAGCTGAAATTTCAAGCAGCATGTCAAAACATGTTTTTATTTTCTAGCAATATACAATTATTCACCAAACAATGAGCTGCATTACCAGCCCGAAAAATCGACCGCTGCACTCTGAACATAGCTGTAAATTAGTTACAGCGTAGATAAGACATATAATCATAATCGTAAATTGAGAAGTGAACGGCAGAAAGCAACGAACACATTGTTTCGATTTCTGGGCGTTTAGAAAACGGCTTAATTTAGTTCTTTATAGAAACAAATTAGAAGTCCAACCGCCAAAGCAAAATTAAAATACGCCTTTCGTTTATTGTACCTTACTTTTCTGAATTTTTCGCTTAATCGGAGGACTACAGTAATGCGCCCAATGCAACATCATATATACAGCAATGTGCTTACGGAATTTTCAGATGAGTAATTCATACATTTAAACTTTTTTTTTCCTGAGGAGCTGTTAATAAGTGTGCGACGCAAGAACGTTGCTAAGGCATAATATTATTCATGCGAATATGACACCAATATGCTTGAGTGCAGAAAGTTTAGGAGTGCTAATAATTGCAGAGATGTAAAAATTCTACAAGATTACATTTTTAGTGCTATATCTAAGCGTCTCACGAAAGTTCTTATTAATGTTCCTTTTTACTATCTCCCGTGACGTCTTACATGCAGTACTGAGCGCTGAGCTGTCACCGTAATTTAGTGTAATTTAGCGGAGAGCTCGATGGCAAGTCTGCATTTCAGAGACAATTTACACATGCTGGATAATGGTAAGATAAACAGCTGCTTGTCTCTAATGTTTTCTTACTGGATGTTTCTGCAAATAATATTCATATTGCTAGTACAACCACATCAACATAATTACCTAAGATAGCCAGGATGTTTGAGATTGAAGTCCTAGTGCTGAAATTTAAAATGAACTGTAAAATGAACTAATCGAGTTGTTAGTTCGAGATAAGCGTTTAAATTAATGATCGACCTGAAAAATCTCAAGATTCTTCCTCCTTGTCCTTTTATGTATAATTTGTTTCATGGCGTATGTACTGGCATTTAAGCAGGGCACAGTTTGGGTATCTCCAAACTCCATGTGATGATCTAAACATTAAAAGTCTAAAATTTAGCCTCTGGTCAAGAGTAACCAATGCACGTTACAGCAGTATGCCTTAATATATATGCGTGCCTAATACTGTAGTGAGCACGAGTCAATAGAAAGCAGCGTTATTTTCATTACACTCAGCGCCGGTAATCTTCCACAAGACTCGAAGGAAGATAGGTACCTAATAGCAAATTTTCAGTTGCGTTTGCGTTTTTTACAATACAAGCCATTTTAACAAGTTCCTAACGACCAGTTATGGGCAGCGAAAAAACGTGTAAACCTCTGCAGACTCCATTTCTTCACCACAATAAACTCCTAAAAGTAAGGAGATAAGAAAAATCTTAGGGTAGTAATCGGCTACGTACAGATACAAACTTCTATCCTTTATAGTGAATGAGCGGCATGATGTGGCCGCGCTTGTGTCAAGGCCCACAATGATGCTTCAGCTCATAGCGCCTCCGAAATTCTCAGTGACCACCCGACTGGGCTGTCTATTGTGCATGAACGAGCTGCTACGCTCTTAGTGTTTTCAGATTAGTGTGTCAGCTAACTTTTGTTATGGTGCCAGTATAGCGTGAGTAAACAAGAACATCCTATTGATGCATATACACGGCTGGATTGCTGCCGACTCTTTTTTTCAACTTATTTGTGCATTACAGAAAACAAAAAAGAGCAAGAAATAGTGACAAACTGACAGTTAAAACAGAAAACAACACCACTCGAAAGGCTAACAAAGATTTTAAAAAATGTTACCACCTGATGAGGTACATGGTACCGCAGCTGAACCTGGCCCTGGTGCCAGTCCTTGCCCTGTGGTCCAGCACGCATCCATATCACGGACTCATCCCCATCTACCCGTACGAAAAGGACGAGGCCATCGCTGTTCGGATGCCACATATTGTACCTGTGTGGTAATTAAGTATTCAGTTGATCTCTTGCGATACTTGACGCAAAACTGCAGTACCAAAGTCTAACCGAAAACAAGTTGATCACACTTTATTGGTAGGATCTCTAAATACTGGAAACTGCAAAAACAATAAAAAATCCTTATTTTCGGCGCTTATGAGGACACTTATATATATATATATATATATATATATATATATATATATATATATATATATATATATATATATATATATATATATATATACGCAAAATTTCGCGGCGTGCATTGGCGTATTGTATAAAGAATAAAATAAAATGCGAAGCTCTTCGCAGTGAGACATCTATTGTCGATGTTTCAGCCGGTGCCCGACTTTCAGAAAAGCCGGGCCCCAGCAAAAACATCGACAATAAATGTCTCACTCAGAAGTGCGTGCCGTTTTCTTCTGTGTACATAAATAAGCAAAGTCACGCACCTCACATGTGCCTGTTTTTACAGTTTATTGTCAGTCGCCTTTGGACGTGGTCTTGTCGGCGCGCTGCCAGTGACCTTGGGACCAGAACGGAGGAATCTAAACCAACGCTGGCGAAACTTTCCTTCACGCCCTGATGCCTATATACTGCGTCAACAACAGCGTCGTCGTGGTCCCGCGGTTGACAAATGCAGCGTGCGGCTCGAGGTAGCCTAAACTTCTGTCCTGCAGCCTGAAAGGCGTACACGCAGTCCTTCTGGCACTTGATGAGGGAGACAACAGTGCTGCGTGAGTTGACGTAATTGCGTAGTGTGCACGCCCGCGGCACAGGTCCCGTGGCGCCATGCATCAGCAATGCTAGCAACCAATTTTAATTTGTTTTATTTTTCAACGTAGTGGTTGAGAGAGTGGTGGCCGTGGCAGCGTCTGGCCGAGATATAGTACTCTAGCCGAAGCGAAAAGTCTTAGCGTTCGTGTGTAGCACGTATTATCCCGATCCCCTCTTCTTAGGGACGTGGCGACCGGTGGTAGCGCGGGTCGCGTACATAAAAAGCGGCAATGACATCCGAGCGCGCTTTCACTCGCGAAGAAAAGCAAACGGAACAAAAGCGACTGATGAGCGACGCTCCCCAGAGACTCGAGTGCGGCTCCTATAGGGGGCGAGGCGGCAGTTCGACATGGCGGATAAGGCGGTTATGGCGCCGCTGCCATATAGCGTGCGTCTCTAAAAGCAAAGCGGCTTCTTGACGTTGCGGCATCTTGTGAGTTTTAGCGTCGAGATAAGCAGCAGGAAGTCATTCTCAGATGTTATTAAGAACCTTTGCTGGAGTATGGCTGCATTACAAGCCCGAAATAATTGTTCTTCAATATGAGTATGCAGTTACTAGTTCACAAGTGCCTCAAGAACTCTGTTGGCGCTGATACATCAATCAAACTCGGCACAATTAAGTGCAACAAACACTTCAAATTCTAGTTTTTCTTAGCTTTTACCTTCTTTTTCTTTCGGCGTGTTCCTGCTGATGATTGCCATATCAATGCAGCTAAGGGCCGAACTTTTTTTTTCGCAACTTTGGAGGTTTTCAGCCCTTCCCCGAAGGCGGAAATCTACAGTGGAGTGTTTAAGCTACTGCCTGAAGAACTAATTTACTGACTTATGCAGTCGGACGCTGTATTCGGCGCCTACACGATTACGCAGCTTGCCCGCTTATATACGGAATATGTATATACTGCGACCAGATCTTATACTAATTATATCCGCTAGCTTGTCTGCACTCCAGTGTACATTGGCCATATTTTTGGTAACAGTAAGAGGCAATGTGTATTGTTTGAAGCGGCAGTCAACGGATCATTTGAGCTTAATGGAACACCCCCAAGTAACGCTCGAAAATTGTTTTCGACTACGGAGGAAAACCGCTGTTATCAAGAGAGCAGAAGACCGTGGTCAATAAACGTTTCTGGTTATTCAGCCACTTCGCGCATTTCATCCGGCAAATTAAAATACAACTATAAAATTCTTGTCATTCATTTCGCCATTTCGCAATCACGTTTTAGCCAGAAAGACAGCGGCAGCAGCGTTTCGATGGAGGCGAAACGCAAAGGCGCCCGTGTGCTGTGGTGGAGGGGGTGTGACACGCATGGTGGAGGGGAGTTTAGGACACGCATGTCATTGGGCCCCCGCATGGCCCCACTGCGCTCAAACGATGTTCCGGAGGCTCATGACGCTGGCAGCGCGGCCTATGGGGATGGCTAGCTTGGCCGGGTCCTCTGAGCGCAGTAAGGTCTTCCAAGCCTCCCAAGTGGTAAGGTGCTCCAGGTTCCACGGGGGAGGATGCGCCGGGCAGAGGAAAATGATATGATCGAGAGTGGCTTTGGGGTGGTGGCAGAGGGTATAGGAGGGGTTTGTTTGGGCTTAGTGATAGCGCGAGCGTATATTAAAGGACGGTAAGGTGCGTGTTTGGAACCGCCTCCAAAGTGTCTGCTGACAATTGTGATGGGGTGTGGGGTAGAGCCGACGCTCGGCTTTGCAGGCCTGCGTCAGTTCACTGAAGGAATGCATGCGCTCCCGTGAGAACCCCAGATCGGAGGCCGCCGGTGCCCGGTTGAGAGAACCTCGGGCTAAAGTGTTGGCAGCCTCGTTTCCGGGATTCCCGGAGTGGGCAGGCACCCATATGAGCGGGGCGGGTGTGCTGCAAGGGAGTTGAGTATGCGAAATGCAGGGACGTGAACTCTCCCGCGAGAAAAATTAGTATGGCAGTTTTAGAGCCCGGGTTCGAACCCGACCGCGGCGACTGCGTTTTTATGGAGGCAAAACGCTAAGGCGCCCGTGTGCTGTGCGATGTCAGAGCACATTAAAGATCCCCAGGTGGTCGAAATTATTCCGGAGCCCTTCACTACGGCACCTCTTTCTTCCTTTCTTCTTTCACTCCCTCCTTTATTCCTTCCCTTACGGCACGGTTCAGGTGTCCAACGATATATGAGACAGATACTGCGGCATTTTTCTTTCCCCCAAAACCAATTATTATTATTATTATTATTATTATTATTATTATTATTATTATTATTATTATTATTATTATTATTATTATTATTATTATTATTATTATTATTATTATTATTATTATTATTATTATTATTATTATGCGGCTTCATCTGCAGGCTTTCGAGAGAGTTTCGATCCCCACTTCCTTTCTTAAAGCTCTACCTCTCCATATGCTTGCCGCTTTTGGAATATGCGTCTGTTGTTTGGAACGGCACTTGCCAGTCGAACTGTGAAAAAATCGATAGAGTTCAGCTAAAGTTTTTACGCATATTTCAACATCGGTTTTCTTGCAAAACTTCCAGCTCTCGTCCCAGACGGAGTAACTCACTGCAGCTTCCTTCTCTTAGCTGCCGTCGCGTGAGGGCAGATATAATTTTCTTGTATAAACTTCTCCATGGTCACATTCTATGCCCTCAGCTCCTAGCGCGTATCCTTTTGCGTGTACCGCGAAAGAGCATAAGGGAATTCAGACCATTCCAAGTTTCTGCGCTCCTGCACTCCCTCTCCCCTCTGGACAGAATGCAAAAGTTGTTTAATTCTCTTTGTCCTCACCTAGATATATTCGAAAATTCTCTCCCTTCCTTTATATTGGATGTCCGTGACGTTCCACTTTGAGCACTCTTTTTCTCATACATAACTTCCCCTTTCATGCATTTTGTCTTTACTACACTTGTGCGTTTGCACTGGTATTATATTGCTTTTTTCTCTCCTTAATTGTTCATCACGTGTACTTGTTGTCATTAATATTATTTCTTTAATACTGTATACTCACGCCTGATTGTCTGTAACGCGTTCACTAATTACGTTTCTTATTGTGTATGATTGTATTTCTAGTTTGTATTTCAGAGGTTTCATATTCGTTCATATTAGTATTGGCTTTATTCTTGTTTGTATTTTGCTATATGCTGTACTTGGCTGTTATCGGTCGTTCATTCTCTTTGTTTATTGTTTCATTAGTTATTTATATGTCTGTTGCCTGTTCTAGCTGTTTTCATTTACCGCTGTTTTCGCTTTTTTGCTTCATGCTTGCTGTCACGCCTAGTTTATATGTCTTTTTTTTTTCTATCGCCTTGACTGCTGCATTACCTCCCCTGAGTGTCTTCCTTTGTAGTGAAATAAATTTACATTTTGTGCGTGTGAATGGTGTACCAGCACCAAGACCTTTGGGTTGTTCCTGGGCACCGAAAAATAAAGATTGATTGATTGATTGATTGATTGATTGATTGATTGATTGATTGATTATTATTATTATTATTATTATTATTATTATTATTATTATTATTATTATTATTATTATTATTATTATTACTATTATTATTATTATTACTATTATTATTATTATTATTATTATTATTATTATTATTATTATTATTATTATTATTATTAATATTATTATTATTATTATTATTATTATTATTATTATTATTATTATTATTATTATTATTATTATTATTATTATTATTATTATTATTATTATTATTATTATTATTATTATTATTATTATTATAGTTTTAGAGTCTGACAGATGTCAGTGCACGTTAAAGATCCCCAGGTGGTCGAAATTATTCCGGAGCCCTCCACTACGGCAGATCTTTCTTCCTTTCTTCTTACAATCCCTCCTTTATCCCTTTCCTTATGGCAAGGTTCAGGTGCCCGCCTATATGTGAGACTGATACTGCGCCATTTCGTTTCCGCAAAAACTAAAAACCAACCGACTTTAATATAGACTATAATCGACTAAAGCTGGATGACAGCCATAAGGAACAGCTGTGGTACTGTGAAATACATACGGGAATGAAGTAAAAATAGTCCTTTGCTGAAAACTTCCGGCCAAAAATATTTTCGATATACTTCACATCCGCGCAGTGCTTACCACTGCACTGATTTAGTGTTGCTGCAATTCGATACGATAACTGTATAAAGAAAACTCCGAACAGGAATGTATTGACGACACGGTGTCATGGCCTCAACAAAGTACTGGGCAGAGGAACACACGGATCATGGTGTTGAAACATCTCACCAACATTCCCAACGCACTCAATCAGTGCTTTTTGCAATTTTAACTTCTTTCCAGGACGAACATTTTTCTTCTGTCGAATGTTCATTGATTCGCAAAGCTGACAGCAGCAAGATATTCTCATTTTTGAAGCGTATGTTCACACAACAAACCACTGTGGTCACCTGCGTCGCGAAGAGCGATCACCGGCTCGCTGCTTCAGAAAGAGGCCGCATGAATAATAATAATTATTATTATTATTATTATTATTCAGCGACGGTGGCGGCGCCATGCGGATTCTTTTTGAAGCAGCTAGCCAGAATCAACGTCAATGAGCCGTTCTAGAATACGCTAAGCCTTTCCTGCAGTGGAGTTCATCCTAAGGTCCCGTCTGGCGCGGTGGCTCAGTGGTTATCGTGTTCGACTTCTGACCCGAAAAACGTGCGTTCGGTCTCGGACTATGTGTTCCCATTTCTATGGAGGCGACATGCTAGAAACCCCTGTGCTGTGCGGTTTCAGTGGACGTTAAAGAACCACAGGTGATCTAAATTAAAATGAAGCCTTCTTTTAGACGACAAACTTCCATAAAGCAGCCGTCCCTACATCCACTGTCGACGACGGGATACTCTGATCTTTTTTTTTTTTTGGCTACGCGAGACGCGACCATAGCGTTCTCAAACTGTCATGACCGCGTGACTCCTACGATACGCGAGCAGCTTGTCTGTGTTTAAGCGCCTGATGTCGGAAGTTGGCTGTATTGTTTAAATTGAGCGTTGCCGTGAAATACTACCACTCTTAGCCTGATGAGTATGCACTGTGATTGCTAGCGTTAAATCAAAGCTTAAAAGGTTTGTTTTCCCGGTGCTGGGCACATCTTCGCGCTAAACCAGTTTCCCGCCAAAGACTTCGCTTGAGCGAGCGCGCATCATGACTACCACATGAAAATATAAGCTGTTCCACCTAATTTTCGCGAAATAATAACAGTATTCCCAGGCATTATAGGTGAACGAAAATAGAACCATAATTTAGCCCATTGTCTGCAGTTACTGAGAGTATTTTTGTATTTAACTCGACGGCGTATACAGCTCGTTCAGTCAAAAAGCGGTCGGCGTAGTCTGCATCGGTTGTCGGAAATAGTCGCAGGCTGCTTACAAAAATCGTACCATGTCAACCGTTTGCCGCAGATTGCTCCAGATTGCATCATGGAATTAAGGGTTTCGTGCCGCATAAACTTGTTAAGGTGCAGGGATTCAAGCCGGCAACCTATAACTGGGGGCTGCATAAAAAAATTATATCACGCTAATTTGTGATTCTTTTGATTGATCTGTGTGCGGTAGGCGCTGACAAGTCAATGAAATCTTTGCTATTGTTTAATTTAAAAAGTTAAAATTTAGGGAGAAGGAGAGTTAAAAAGTGTCAAAATGCCCAGAATGAAAAGCCAAAATTTCATGATGTTAACTAAAAATATTCAGAGTGTAAAATTAGTGAATGGATCATTTGAAGCCATTTAAAAATGAAAAATTCGTTCTAGGTGTAAAGCTGCTCCGGATGGAAAACCTGTCCAACTAAACTATTGTGTCACGCCCTTTAGGCGGAGCTTCAGTGTCCTCTTCAACTTTTGTTGAACTGAACAATGAAAATTTCAAGTTGTTTTTGAGGAAAGTAAATGGTGCATTAACTGTCTCATATCTTGGTAGACAACAGTACCACGTTTCTTTGAAGGGGTAAAGATTTATGGTTTATGTGGGCTTAACGTTTCAAAGCGATTCAGGCTATGAGGGATGCCGTAGTGAAGGGCTCCGGAAATTTCGACTACCGTAAGTCACACAGTACACGACGCACAGTACACATGCCTCTAGAATTTGAAAAAAAAATGAAAATTGGCTTTTTGGGAACGGAAATGCCGCAGTGTCTGTCTCACATCGGCGGACTCCTCGATCGAAATGCAACCGCCGCGGGCGGGATCGAATTCGCGTCCTTCGGGTCAACAGCCGAGTACCATAACAACTGAGCCACCATGGCGGCAGAGAAAGGAGGGAGTTAAAGAAGGGAAGAGGTGCCGTAGTGGAGGGCTCCGGAATAATTTTGACTACCTGGGTATCGTTAACGTGCACTGACATCGCACAGCACGTGGGTGCCTTAGCGTTTCGCCTCCATCGAAACGCTGCTGCCACAGTTTCAGTTTTTCCTAAGCGTCACATTCGCGGCACCATCGACCGCGGCTGCGTTCACGAATTCTGCGCCTGAGAGTGCTGCTGTCGCGGCGCGCAAGTGCATGGTCACATCTGATTTTTTTTTCATATTTCGCGCGCTTTCTTTTCAATTCAGAAAGAAGTCATTTATTGCACCCATAAAATTAAAAACAAATCATTTTGTCGTTTTCTCGCACGCTGCGCGATTTGGCATCTGATATTTCAATGAAAACGCAATAGATAAAAACCAAATTTTTCAGTTTATTTCATCATGCAATTGAACAAAATACCAAAATACTGTGAGCAGCTGAATAACTACAAGCGATGATCATCCACACTGTGGAATTTGCCTGCAGTTATCTTGCCTCGGTATATTTTTAATCTTTGGATAAAGATAGTTGGGACTCCTTATTCGTCATGGCTATACACGGTTTTGTTGAACGTTTTTGGCTCTAGCAAAACTCTGATTTAGCCTCGCACAATTCCTCTTTGAAGAGAAGCATCGAAATTTAGCCCGTCATCATAACTGGCGTCTTATCAAACTTAAAATCAGCGCGTCGTCTGAACCAGCGCTTTTTCATTTCCTACACGACACACGTCTCTGCACCGGCGCCATTGATACCGGAGGTGCTTTGCATCAGTATCACCATCAGCACAAATGTTTGTTTTTGAACTACAATCCATGTATAAAATTATATACTTTTTTGCTCTTTATTTTAGGAGTTAAGCTCTAGCCGACCTATGCACCCTTGAAAAACGGTGAGGTCCTACCAGAACGTGAAACAGCGGCCGTTTTGTGGAGCAGGTTGCATCGTCGAGGACACCAGCTCAGCAAAGCTCCCCGCGTGCAAAGTGTTCGTGGCGAACATGTAACCACCTGCATAAGAACACGTAACAAGCCAAGTTGAGCCGAGATGCGAATAGAGACACAGAATTCCTGCAGAGCGAAAGATGAGAATACAATTGCAACTTTTCCTCGAAAATTATCCCAACATTGCCATATCCTATTGCAGGACACAACTTAAAAAAACAGCAGTTGTCAACACTGGGCCACAGTCCGCGCTGTGCTATATCACTCCGCTAGCCAGTCACAAAAGTAAATGAAATCAGCCTTTAATGTTCGAGTTTATTAAACAAGATGGATATCAAAATTTTAGAGCTCATAACTTTTTTTTCTCGTGGTTCGCTTCTTGTTTAGGTGACAAGAGAACTTTTAACAACGGACTAATTTTTTTCTCGCGGAGGAATTCTGTGCGCCGGTCCTGAAAGTGGGCGGAAGTTCACTGCAGGCTTAAGTTGTATCCAACTACAAGGCATGTGATTTTGACCCCCGTAAATTTTATTGTGAGGAGATCAGAAGAGAAAGTGCACTATGAACCTGAAAAAAAAAACGCGTTAATCATTCGTCTGATGGAGAACTGAAACGACATCGTTTAATTCAGATTTGATCTAATCTCCAAACGGAAGTAATGAAAAAGTTAGGGGGACACTTAAAAGCTATGAAGCGTTACCGTTATGGCTACCTTTGGGTTTTCCTCTTCATGCACAGCCGCTATCCGTGCTCACATTCACTACTTTATAACAATTATCACAGCACAGTTTACACATCCTTAACTTAGTTTACGCACATAATGTTCCTTCTATATATGCGAACACATTCTCAGTACTCCCTACACTACGCACAATCAAATGACCGCATTGAAGTGTGGCACCGGGGCGCAGGATCCACACCGAAAAAATTTTATACTTGTCGTGCACCATTTTTGAGGAAGCGGCGTTCATCAAATCGCGGAGATTTTCCGGTGGCCGCTGTATGCCGGCGCCACTATGCCACGTAAAGCAAAGACGATATAAGGTGGAATACTCGACACAACCACGGAAGCTGGGTTTATCGACAGGATGCCGACGCCGCCTTTTGGGCTGTACGGGAGCCTTAAACCTGTAGCTTTAGAGGGGCTCTGAAACACCTTGCGAGGAGAGCACATTAACTCACTGAATCACTGCACTACGTTGCCATGAAAACCAGAGCCAAATAATACTCTTCTACACGCAGCAGACGACCCACAATCACGCGTCAAAGCTGGCGAGCCCTTCCCGACGACTTTTTCATGCTCGCACCCTCCTCCGTCCCCCGCATCTGCGTAGACAAGGTGAGAGGTGGCCATTGGTTCGATTCTTTCACACGTCAGGCAGCTACCGTGGCCGCGGCCAATAAGCCGCTTAGCTCCGGCGGGTCGGGATGCTCTGCTCCCAGAGGGGGGTCGGGGAGGGAGCGCCTACCTTCCAGCGTGCAAAAAGTGACGAGAGGAGAGGGAAAGGTGCGAAGACGCTGAAAATGAAATTTTAACTACAGATAACTCAGCTTCTACAAAGCGCATTAAAATAATCCTTGCTGGACACTATTCGTGAAGCGGCATGCTTCAATATCCCAGTCATGCCACAATTTTATTAGAGCCCCCTTCACAGCCCCATTAAAATGTATAGAGAGTCTGTTAAAAAAACTGAAATGATTTTGATGGTCATATTCTAGTGCAGCAGCTCTGCAGAGGAAAACTCGACAAAAACTTCAAGAACACGTCTTGGGCCCTATATTTACAAATATTTTTAAAAAATTGCTGCTCGCAGTAAGTATCAGCTGATCACGGCGACACCTCACCGCGAGTTTTAGGCGCCCCATGATGTCAGTGGGCAATCTAGGTGAGGTTTCTCATTGGGCGTGTTTATGTGGCACCGGATGAATGGGGCTAGGTGGGGCGCGGATGGGTGCAGTCACGTCTTGTTTTATTTATTTTTTCTGGCATGTCAACGTGTGTGATTCGAGGGGGGCGAGAAGGAGCATCATTTTTAATTGTCAATATCTTCAGTGTTAATGAAGCCAGCTTTAAAATTTTTGCGGTTCGGTGCCGAATGATGAAATTCTCATCGCTCGAGCGCTTTTTCTACCCTCGGTAAATATCTCCTCACGTTTCATGGTCCCTTTAAATGCGTTAAACTTTTAGCTGAAAATTAACCTCGCAGCAACAACGCTGGCTAAATTAAAAAACAGTAGGAAAACTACGTTTTCAGTCATTAAATTTTAATTCTCTAACGAAAGAAAAATTTTGTTAATCCGTGTTGAGACGGGCATTTACAGTCTGTCAAAAATATACATTCCAAAGGGTTTGCTTCCAAGCCGTGTAGGGGGGCTCTTAAGCACATCTGACAGTTCTAAGCTTGGGAACGTTGAGGACTTAAGTTGCTCCTGCTTTTGTGAGATTACGGTTCCTGAGTATGCAACGGGAGCAGCGTTGCGGGGCATAGACGCAGACCCCTTGGGCTGTATACTTTTGAAAAAGACTGTACACGCGAAAGAAGCTTGCCGTGCATTCGTGGTCATATGTTTACATTCGCAGTGTGTTTTGTTTTCACCTATTGTGAGAATAACACTTCCAATGGCCTGACTTGTTGCAGAGATGGCTGCTGTACGCTCTTGCACAAGATCAGCTTATTGCGAGCCTAGGTTAGGATCATTCAAATGATCCTTACTCCAGTGTTGATGGAGATGAGTGCAAAGATAATCTTACATCGGAAATTTAGTTTTTCCTGTACAAATAATTACGGGATGATAAGATGTCTCATGAGACAATTGAGCGAAAGTAGCTAAATTTACCCTGGATGATTTCTTTCACGCTTGCAGTCTAGTAAATACTTTTACTCCAAACCGAGGCTTCATTCACGCGGGTGACTTTTTGTGGAGGCTTAAGGTGGACAGAGGTGGGTGGAGCTTCTGTATAGTGCAGGCGGGTAAGAAGGGGTGGTCGGCAGGTGGGTAGCCTCCTCCATTGGTCGGTGAAGTGGGGGACGTGGCTGGAGGCTAGGACTTTTGGAAGCAGCTAGTTTTGTATCTCAATTGGATTTCGCCGTCCCTTTTTTTGTTCCGCTGGGGCGTAGGCTTCTTGTGAGTCGGAGCATCTGGAAGGTTGAAGGTAGATGGATTGCTGGTGCGTCCGTTTCTGGAGGGTTTTGTGTTCATAGGCTGAAAGTAAAGATGCACTACTTTCTGTGGAAGACAACTTCCACTGCTGTTCCAAAGCTATGTCCTAGGGTTCTAGGGTAGCCACTTCCCCTCATAATTTGTGAAGTCTTGAACATTGAGTATATTCCCAGCATGAAACGAAAATTTCAAAAGTTACGTGACAGCTGCTAAGTTTACTGTAAATACAGAAAAAAATTGAAATATCCCTATGAACAGATCGCCAATATGGCCCAGGAGAAAATTATATAACACCTTTTCCTATCCAGTTCTCATCAAGGCGCAAAAACTTGCTCTGTATTGAAATGACTTCGAATTAATTTATGCACAATATGCGATACCTAAAGAAAAAGTCAAGGGTGATGTAATGACGGTTGCGCGTGAAACCAAAAATAAGGTATATTCTTTCTGAAATCAAAACATGCAAGTTGGCCTAAACAGGTCCTAAAACACGGGAATAAATTACCCTTACCTGATTTTTTTTTTAGATTCGTGCTGAACTGAGAGGAATCGAAAAGGTGATGAGCACACGGTTGGGCAGAGGAGATAAGGAAGTTCCATCTAATAGGCCGGTTGGAGCTGGAGCGGGAGAGGGCTAATTGCAGATCAATGCGAGAGGTTTTTCCTGTAGCAGGCGTACCTGGATGATGACGATGGTTTAAAATCTTAAGAAAGCCATTCTTTGTAGGGACATTTTTCAGGGTATCTTCACGAGAAACTATTTGAACTACATCTGAAGTAATGGAAGTGAACGTGGAGAAGGTGGGAACCATTTTGAAGCCACACTGCGTATCCGCTCTAGTTGATCCCAACCAAAAAGCTCGTGAATAATAATGCGAGAGAGCAGATTTCAGCAACTCTTTCATTTTCGAAACTGTCCATCTGGAATTGTCTACCTTTCATCCAATGATAAATTAAATTCCCTTTGTGCCATGTACGTTGCTTGATTAAGAGATTCAGAAAGCTGGATGCTAATCTAGGAGCACAATATATGTTCTCATGTGTAAAAATGTACGGTTTTCTTGAAATTTGCACAGTATATTTACTACATTTTTACTGTAGCCCCCTCTACCCTCTCCCGTGGCCGGGAATCTGGCGTAAGTTGAAGGTGAAGCTTCAAGCCCAGCAGCACTATGGCCACCCTCCCCCAGAAACACCTCTCACCAACCACCTCTCTACGGCGCCCCGTAGCTGACGGGTTGCCCGCACACCCAGTACCGCACTCAGTTCACCTTTTCACCGCACCACACATCTCTCCAGGGGCGCCATCTACCCCCAAACGGTTCAACAGTGCCTTCCAAGAGTGTCATCCACCAACAGTACACCTACCTCTACCCTCTACATTGCCTCTACCTGTTAGAAGCCCGAGCAGCAGCGGAGCGTAAGAGCAACGGTCAAGTAAAAAAAAGAAGCAGCGGAAAATCCAGCTGCCCACCACAAGTACCACCCACGAACCACCTCGCCACCCATCTCCTTCGGTACGAGCTGCCCAACCACC
This sequence comes from Amblyomma americanum, assembly GCA_030143305.2. NCBI lineage: Eukaryota > Metazoa > Arthropoda > Arachnida > Ixodida > Ixodidae > Amblyomma > Amblyomma americanum. The sequence goes on along the minus strand of JARKHS020036144.1, from coordinate 404 downwards.
CGCCGCCAACATCACAAATGAACTCACAATTTAGAGACATTGTGAACAACGCCGCTGCACAAACCAAGATAATACAAAACTGCTCGGCGCTAGTGCAGGATAGAGATGCAACAAACTCCCGAAAGCAAAATACACAAAATGAATATTCCATTTACTGATGGGTCACGGCGACCAACGCAGGCAGAAGTAAGGCCGCAGCAGGAAAAGACAGCCAGCCGGAGGCGGCAGCTCCAGACCGAGGCTCGCGCTCTAGCCACCAGCGGTGACGACGAAGCGCGGTAGTGCTGAGTCGCCCTGAGCTTGTTCTTGCAATGGCCCGGGCGGCAGTAGTCATCCTGTAGCCATCCTGGCGAAGTACGGCGAAGAGACGACCAGAGGTTTATAGTACGGTTTGAGGCGGTTAA